>OY728135.1:134458545-134635895 GCA_963277665.1 Viscum album
GTTAAATATGATAAAGAAAAGAAGATTAAATTTCCTACATGTCAAAAATGTGGGAATAGTAACCATGTAAAATTCCTTAAAGGAACTAACAGATGATTTATTTGTGGAAAATGAGGGTAAATGATATAATTTACAAATAAAAATGAATATTTTGGTTAGAAATACATGGGGAAATAAAGTTCAACCTAAGGCATCGCTAACAGTTCAATGTCATAGATATAGGGAATTTGGTCATTATCTGATTTAATACCCTGATCTAAGGATTAATCCCTAAGGTCCTATGTTATGAAAATAATTTAAGTGGAATGATTTAAGTGTTTAAGTGTTGAAACTCAAGAATCATGTTTTTGAAGTATTTTTATTAATGGTATTATAGTTATAAGAATCATGAACCTTCTAAGGGTTATTTTGTAGTAGTTTTTCTTTAAGGATTTGTAAGAATATGTTAAATGGTACTAATGACCTAGAAAGGTTATTTAATGGTAAGGTGATATTTTATGAAAAAATAAATGATTAAGGAGAATATAATCTCTAATATGTGCTTGATGTTGAGGTAATTATAGTAAATTAAAATTGTTTGATTTTTTTGAAAAGAATGAGCTGGATAGAAACCCTTAGAGGTCAAAAAAAGTGATTTTATAACTAATTTTATTTTTGAATATTTTCATCATATTATTGGTGATGTTATAGGATCAAGTTAAATTATAAATATGATTATAACATTTGTTTTTATATAGTTTTATAAAAATAAAAACCCGCAATTTGGGTGACAACTCGTCGTATCCAGCAAGGTCATAGAGCTTGAACCCACAGCTAAAGGGAGATAAGGGTATAACACCTACAACTGGCCTATGTGATGTAATTTTTAGTATGAAATTATTTTTACTTAAAAAAATTTACAGATAAACATTAATTTGATTTTTGGAAACAAATTATAGGATCAAATCTTTTTGAGTTTTTAGGAATTTGAGGTGATTAATGATATATTGGTAAATGTTTCATTGGGTTGAGGTATATGTAACCTTTAGGTATAACATTTGATTTAACATGAAATATTGGTTGGGAAGAAAAGAGTTAAATTCTTTAATTTTTAGGTTATTTAGGATGTTGTTTTATTTATTTTTGGAACATTCTAAGTTGAACCTTCGATGGAAATTTTGAAGTAAAATATATTATTTCTTCATATAAAGGTTTATACATTTTTTACCTTTTGTTAACCATTTTAGTTTTTGTTAATATTTAAATATAGGGGGAATAAATTATTATTATTTTATGTATATTATGATCCTTTAAAATTTAATTTTAGTGCTTCAATCATAAAAAAATCATATTGGATATTCATTCATTAGAGTAACAAATGAAGTGAAAATTAAAAGAATAACAACCAAAAAATGAAATTATGATTATGAAATAGAAATATATCAAGTAAGTATATTTACTTATGTTATTAGTCTATATGGTAAAATAATACATCAACTCTAGGAAATGGATCTTGAAGTAAAAAATGTATCCTACTATAATAATTTTTGATGAATTAATGGTCTTTTCACCCATCATAGATTTAAGGTTTTGTGGTCGTTAACTTTCTCATGATCATTCAGTTTATGGTGATTAATGATATCTATTACTCTCCATCATCATTTGGGAATTATAATTTTCTTTTATGTCTATATCTTTACTTACCACTAATGTTTTCCAACTTGGAAAACTAGTTATGTGTTATTTTAGATGACCTTCATACTTCCCTTTATCTCTTATCAAGAGGAAGTTTTATTAAACCTTTGTATGATGTGGGATTTAAAAAAAAGTTATTTTCAAATGTAAAACCATTGATTGTTGAGTTAAAGATCAAATTTTTAGGGTGAAATTTATTAAATTGGTATATAATGTAACACATTAATATTTTAAAACAAGAACATGATGTTTGATAGTATATACGGAGCGCAACACCAAGCTTAAACGACCTGCGAAATATATTAATATTATAACCTAGATGTTAAATTATAGGTCAATAATATTATTAAATAATTTATGAAATATATATAAATTTCCTACTCAATATAAATTTATTTATAAATTCTTAATAAATAAGCACTCAACTTTTAATAAAAACATCTTATTCTACAAAAAAATATGTTTCCTTTGAAAAAACAAATTATTTATTTTTGTAAGAAAACATTTAATTTAATTTATATAAATTCTAGAAAATTTATTTTATAAAATAAATATCATTTTTTGAAATCATCATATCAAAATTAACTTAGGGTGAAATTCTATGATTTTTCTGAAATTTTTGATTTTTTAATGGATAGCGAAAATTGTTGATTTTTCAAATACTTTTATTCTTTTCATTAAATAAATTAATTTAAAAGTTACATTATATTTTTTGGATTTGGTTTAAAAGTAAAATATTAAATATTTTATTTATAATAATCTAATTAATTTCTTCTTAATCATAAATTTTCATGATTTTAGCATAAGTTTATTGTTATGCTTAAAAAATGCAGTTTTCTGTAAACTGTTTTTAAGTGCATAAAGTTTATCCATTTTAATTAATTAAAATAACCCATATTAAGAAAATATTTGAATGATATTAATATATTATACATATATTTATATTAATTTAAATTAATATAATGATGATTTCTAGTCATAGAGTCAATATAAGATCATTTATTGCTTGAAAATGCATTTCTTGAAAAATTATTTTATGACACGTTTTGCAAGTTTAATTTTAAATTGATTTATTCAATGTATATTATTTGAATTTTATAAAATTAATTCCATATTTATAATCAAAATAATTAATATGAGGTCATATTCTCAACTTAATTTTGGTCATAATGAATAGTAAAAATAGTAAAAAACTAATTACCATAGTGAAAAAACTAAAATGGTAAAAGTGAGTAACCATAGAGGTAAATGGAATAACATGTCTAAAACATATTTATTTTTGAATTTTTTAGGATTTTATCAAACATATATCCCCTAAAATCCATTATTTATCAAGAGAGTGACTTCCCATTATTAAATAGTTTTGGGTGTTTACAAAAATGTCACTCCCTCTCACTTATAAAAGGGAACCTCCTATCCTATCATTTACACAATTAAAAATCCTTTTGGTTCTGAATATACCTACCCTAATTCATAAATTAATTCCATAACCATGTCTTATAATCATTTTTTTCATCGAAAATCCAATCTATGGAGGCTTTAGGTATAATTCTAAAGAGGTGGTTTGAAGAAGAGGTAGAATTCTTAACCGAGCATCTTTGTTTTATTTCTTATTCCAAATCATTAAAATATTACTCAATAATGATGATATAATAAAATAAATATATCCCATATACTAATATATTATTATTTTAATTTAATAATCTACATCCATCTCATATTCTATCAAATGGGAAATGAAACCATCATTCATGTGTACGATGGACTACTGCCTCGTGAACCGATGTAATTCATTTTCCATAATTGCCTCTCAAGGGTGTTTATAAGGATGGATTTAATTTTTATTTATGTTATTAATTAAATATTAATAATTATAGAAAATTAATATATCATATACCTACTTACCTTACAGTCAATTGAAAAATGATAATGGTGTTTATGTGTGCGGCGGACTACCGACTCACGAAGCGATGAGATTCATTTTTTATTACTGCGTCACATAGAAGGTATATGTAAGTGAATTTAAAGAAATAATATGACATTTATGATATAATTATGACTTTATAAATATAAAATAACACTTACCTTCTTTCCATCATGATAATTGAAAAATGGAAACATTACTCATGCGTACGTACGACATATTTTCTCCATCATTATAACGTAGTTAACTATTTATAACTATATTTAATGGTTGATTTTAAAAGTATAATTGATGTATAAAATTTATAATTATATTTTTATTATTATTCTGGATATGATGGTACAATTACCCCTTTGACCATGGTCAATATGTTAATGCTGTTTTGAAATTATGAACTGAACGCCCTCAAAACACCTGATGTTGACATAACTAAATAATTAAATAAATATGTCATAAATGAAGTAAATGGTTTAATAATAAGTTATATATCCTATAAAATCTTATTGATAAAACAAATAATTGATATAATTTTATCATATAGGAGATAAAGTACATACACAACAAGTCTGGACTCAAGGTAGGGCTTTCATCTCTAAACTTTCTTCTTTGAGACACATTTTATTTTATTACCCTAATTTATTTTATATGGTGTATATACTACCATTTTTACATGTAATACCATGAATAATTCATAATTAATTGTATTTTAAGTTTCAATTTTAATTATTTTATCCAATTTTATTTGGCTTGAAAGTTACCAATTAGAAAGGAATTTCATAACTCAATTTCATTTTAATGGGATATATTACTTCTTATTTGTATTTGATATTCTAAGATTATGTGCATAATGTATTTTTATTAATTCATGTTTTATTTAAACTTGTTTTATATGGATTTACATTAGATACACATAATCAATTCATTGATTAATCCCCACTTCAATGGTATGATCTTTGTAAGAGATTTCGACTAAGTTTCCACTCCATTGGGATAGATTCAGTATTATGAAACTATTTATTTATATGAGGTGTATCTATTAATCATTTGATTTTTTATATTATTAATATATTTATATTCATGGTATTTAATGTTTAAATTTAAGTTATTTCTTTCATGGGGGTTATGATTCAAATGTTACCCAAGTAGTAAGGGTTTATGCTTCAATATCATTTAAATCGGGATTGTTTATGCATGAATTTCTATTGAAAGAAATTATTTGATAATTGTATAATAAAATCATTTTAATTTTATTATCCCCTTTTTATTCAATAAATTTTCATTTAATGGTATCATTTTCCTCTCTTTGGTACTTAAAATTAATGAGAAAATGTTTTTTAAGAAAATTAAACTTTATTTCTCTTCTCGGTCGAAAATTATTTTTTATCCATGTCTATATTTTCCTTAAAAAAATTAAATAATATTTTTAATATTCTAAAATGATTAATTAAATAAATTTTTACCCATTTTTTTATTTTAAAAAATGGTTTAAAGGAATATTCTTTTCACTTTTAAAATAAATAGCCTTTTACATTTTTACCGAAAGTGTGAAGGGACTCTTTACTTTAGCATACTCAGCATGAACATAATTTCTCATCATCATGAATACTCAATTATTTAAAGTTTCATTTATAAGTTTCCATGGTTCTTTTTAAAGAAATTTTTTTCTATATTATTTTGTAAATTTTTATATTTAAAAGATTTTCTTTCAAACTAAAAAGGGTATTTTTCTCAAGAAATATTCCATGTAATATTTTAAAGACATTTTCATCAACAATGATAAACTTTTATGTTATGGATTGCTTCTAAATTATATATATATATATATATATCACTCACATATATACCTAGTTTATTATCTCTTACTTTTATGGGGTAATGTAGCTCCCTCTTTTTCTAGTAAGTAACCCTTATTTTATGTATTTTAAGTATATAAAATGTTTGGGTGAAGTTTGGTAGGGTTTAGATACCTTTTAGAGTGTTTTGGGGGGTATTATAAAGGTTCACAGTTTGAGAAAACCATGCAACGCCTATAGGAAACCATACACAATGATACAGGGGATAAAGATAAGGCATATGGGCAAGCACATGGTTTTTCCAAACCATGTAATCATTTAAGATAAATCATGAAACTTGAGATAGTGAGCTTTATAATGGTTGGAACACCATTTTCAAACCATGCGAGACAACCATGTGAGGTTCCCCTTTGCAACAGAAACTGGCACAGGGTTAGCACACAGTTTATCTAATCATACGACTAACCATGTACGGGTTAAAAGTGAGATCCTAAAATTGTGGATCTTACATGATTTGATCTATAACTCCATATTTTTTTCTTCTATGTAGACCTAAATCTATATTATCTCTTCACAAAGGATAAATAATTTTCTACCATCAATATGAAGGTGATCTGAAGGCTTCTCTTGGTGTTTTGAAGATGGATTCTTGTGGTAAGTGAATGTTATTGGTTTTTCTTGGTGTTTTTTCTTAGATCTACTTCTCTATCTCTTTCATTTTCTTAGATCTACATCCATTGTGGATATATATAATATATTTTATTCCAAATATTATTATATTTGGTCTTTTTATTGATAGGGGAATAGATCTAAGGTGGGTTTTTGTAGTTTTAACCCAATTTCGTGGACGTTTTCATGTCATTTTCCATTTTCACCAAGTTTTCTAAGGTAAGTAGATTCACTCTCAACTAATCAATTTATAACTTGAAGTATTAGTTTCAAATTAGTTAAATTTATTAATTTTGGTTGTGAAATTTGTGTTAAAAGTATGGTTGAAACCCTCTTTAGTGATATTTTGTGGATTTGGTGGTTTTGTAGAAATTGGTTGTGCAAGTGCTTTAGTTTCTTGATTTTAAAATGTATATTTGTTAGAATTTTGGTAAATTTTTTAATAAATATATATTCAATAAAATTATGGTTTTATTTAATTGAATTGGAATGGTTTGTTTGAAATATTTTCAATAAAAGAACGGTTTTATTGAAATAGTTTAAATTGTTGTTTTGGCATTGGTTTTTGGCATAATGGTTCTATATGTTCATGTGAATTAGATATGGATAAGGGTAAGGAGTTTCCCCCATCATTAGTGGGATTAATAAGGGTTAGGGATCTCCCCTATCAAAATGGTTCTTTAAGTGACGGCTTAGTGAAAGGATGACTCACCACTCATGAGTATAGGGAGGTCCAGGTTTCATGCATGGTGGGATATGTGGATATGTGGAATGAAATTAATTATTCTAAAATAGAACTTGTGAAATGATTTTAAAGTATTTTTTGGTTTCTTTACTTGTAAAAATAGATTTTTTTGAAAACTGTTTGATGTAGCAATTGTTTTATATTCATATATAAACTATTTTTAAGTGTTATATAAATTATTTTATATAAATGTGTTAACATGTTCTATCCTGGTGGCATGAGTAGAAAATAAATTTGGGTAAAACCTACTTAGTTTCATTACTCAAACCTAATTTGGAACTTTGGTGATTTTGCATATGAAGTTTATCAATACATGGTAAAAGTTAAAGTATTACACTTATCTAGTGGTGATTAATGATACTTGAACTTTTTTTTGGTGTGGAGCATGGAGTAGGTTGTAGCTTTGGAGTTATAGTTTTCTTTGAGTTTTGTTGGCCTTGTAGTATTTTTCTATATACTTGGTTTTTTGGTAGTCTTCTATTTTGGTACTCTTTGAAGTGGATTTGATATAAATTGTATTTATTGATTTGTCTTGAATTTGTATCATGCATCATGTAGTGGTTCATTTGGTTATGTAATGTTTGGTTGGTTGTTTTATTTTCAAAATAGAAAACCATCCCCTAACTGTTAATGAATTCCTTGGAATTTATTTCCAGTCTTGGGGATGTCACCTAAGGAAACGTGATGTCCTTCCACCTTCTCAAGAAAATGAGAAGAAAAGGGATGTTACAAGTGGTATTAGCTTAGTCCTTCAAAATATTTTATCTAGAACAAGTGGTATTTGTCTTGGTATTGGATGTCGGTGTTGGAGTTGACAATTCATTCTGGTTTATCCCTTGTGTTGGGTTCATAGAATGGAATAGGATTGTTGGGACTTGAAATGTAGATCATAAAAAGATGTAGCTGACCTTTTTTTCTGAACTTCAAGTTACTAGGGAGTTGGGTACATAAGTGTTTTAGAGACACTTATAGGATTTAAAATCTCATTGTCATGGGTTTATCCAATGTGATGAGTATGACATGAATTGTATAAATTAATTCCCACTAAGAGTTCATATTTCATTTTTAGTAATGATTTATGATTTAGTACAAAAAAATTGATTTTTAAAAATTTTTCAAGTTGTTTTTAAATGTGATATTTTTAAAAGGAATGAAATAGATATTTTGAAAATAGTTTTATTTTCAAAATCAGGTTGAGAATTTTCAAAAATGATTGAATATGGAAAATTTTTAATTTTGGAAATCATTATCATGATATTGTGATGTGGTAGAATTTGACATGATAAGCCTTCAGTTAATAGAGAGTGAGACTTATAGAGTTTGTTTTTTTTATAAAAAATGGTACCCATTAGGCATCGTAGAAACCAACTGAAAGAAGCTACTGAGAATGTGGTTGTACCTAAGCTACAGGTGAACCAATAGCTGGTTCAAAGTATTGTTCAAGCATTTCAGGATGTGGGTAGTAGGAATAGGAAGGATGATCCAAGGAAAGTGGATCATTCCATCCAATTCTAGAAGTAGAATCCACCCATATTTTGAGGTTATTCAGAACCAGAGAAGGCAGAGGTGCGGTTGAATATGATGAATCATATCTTTGATTTCATTGGAACACTGGCATAGCTGAAAGTCATTATGGTGACATATATACTGGAGGATCTTGCATGCCAATGGTGGGATTTATCTATTCAAGATAAATTAGTCCAAGGCCTCTCATGGGAATATTTTGAATAATTTTTCAACAAACAATTATATCCTCACACATTCAGAATTCATAGAATTATGTAATTCTTCATATTGAAGTGAGAAAATATTTATGTCATGGAATACGTGGCTAAATTCATGAATTTAGTGCTCTTTTCACCCAAAGTTGATGCTAGTGAATCCTTGAAGGCATGAATCCTTGAATCAAGGATGAGATAGGGGATTCACTCAAAGATAGTTGTGCTTTGTATTACAGATTGGTTAATCGAGTGATAATGGTAGAAAGGTACATCTCAAAAGATACTAGAGGAGGAATTATGTTGATATATATGGGAAATGGTGGGAACTATAATGCTGGGAGAAATCAGAAGAGGGAAACCTATTTCCAAGGTGTGAGTATGGATCAAAACCAGATGGATGGATTGGTGAATATTCCTATAAAACTAAAGAGCCATACTAGATGGTTTTAATGTGTTTTGTTTGAACACATGAAGTGAAGGTGTATTAAACTACCTAGATCATGTCATAATTGCAATAATGTGGGGCATCTTCAATGCTATTATCACAGTTCTCTAATTTTAGGTGGTTGATACACTTATCAAGTGTCTCAGGCATCATATGCTTTGATGGGATGAGGCCAACAGAATCAGTCTCATCAACAGAATAGAGCGATCCATGGTGATTCTAGGAATACCATGACTCCTTAGTAGGGGAAATCTCAACATATAAATAAATTGAAAAGTGCATAGAATAAGAAATTATATGGAGCTAAGAAAGTTATTATAGATAATCAATTGGTACCATCAACTATTATAGGTATGATTCTTTTTAATTCTAACCTCATGAAATCTTTATTTGATACTAGTGCTTCTCATTCCTTTATTTCTTCTCGTGTTGTTGATTTTATAAGTTTAAAAGTTGAGATGATGTCTTCTATGTTAAAACTTAAAACTCCTCTGGGACAAAGAGAATGTTGATCCTTTGTGTGTAAATAATTTTCTACAAATATTTATGGTGCTGAGATGATATGGGATTTCTATATGATAAAAATGGATGTCTATGAAATAATCCTAAGTATAGATTAGTTGACTATGTTCAAGGATCACATCGACTGTTATACACGGAGAGTCAGTTTTGTGATTGAAGATGGATTCTAGGATCTCTTTCAAGGAGACCAGAACATGAATCCATGTGTCACTAGATTGTGGACACCAGTAGTTGTAAATATCTCATAACAATTGGTAGTGTTGTCTTTTTCATTGATGGAAGAAATTGAGAACATTAGTTTTCCAGCAGTTGTGGATCAGTTTCTTGATTTTTTTTTCCCTGAGAACTTCTCAGGGTTTCCACCTATAAGGAATGTGGATTTTATGATTGATCTCCTTCTGGGGACCAGTACTATTTCTCTTCCATCTTTTAGGATGGCACCAACAGAATTAAGGGAATTACAAGTACAGTTATATGATCTGGAAAGTAAAGGTTTCATTTAGACGAGCACATATTCATGGGCAGCACCAGTCTTGTTTATCAAGAAGGCAGATGGAACTCTTTGGTTGTGTGTGGATTATCGTAATCTTAACAAATTTATGATAAATAACATGCATCAACTTCCATGCATTGATGATCTTTTTGATCAATTGAGGGGAGCTTAGTGGTTCTCTAAGATTGAATTGTGATCAGGATATCACCAACTGTAGTTTTAGAAGTAGGATATACCAAATATATATTTCAGTAGTAGATATAGACATTATGAGTATGTGGTAATGCCTTTAGATATTATGAATGTAGCTGTAGTCTTTATGGTATTGATGAATCAGGTATTTCAAAAATATCTGGATTCTTTTGTGGTGGTGTTTGTGGAAGACATATTGGTGTATTCAAGGACAAGGGCAGAGCATGAGCAACACTTGGAGACAGTTTTGGTAATCTTGAGGGATCATTGTATGTTTTCTAAGTTATCAAAGTTCGATTTTTGGATACAAAATTTATGTTTCCTTGGCCATTTAATCTCTGAAATATGTGTTTATATGGATCCAAAAAAGATATAGGTCTTTATCTCATGGTAACCACCAAATAAAGTCTTCAAGATATAGATTTTCCTAGGTATAGCTAGTTATTATCAAAATTTTGTTCATGATTTATCATGACTATATTCACCTATGATATGTTTGAAAAATAAGAACATTCCATTCCAATGGAACAAGGAATGCTATAAGTATTTTCAAGAGATTAAACGTCACCTTACATCCACACCAATCTTGATTTTTCTGGAATCAGAACAAGGGTATGTCATGTATTTTGATGCTTTGGGATCAGTTTTAAGATGTGTTCTCATGTCGAGAGATTGTTTTTTTGCTTATAGCTCAATATAGTTAAGGTTTCACAAGAATAAATACCCAACACATGATTTGGAGTTAGTTGTTGTAGTCCATTCTTTGAAGACTTGGCATTATTACATCTTTGGTGAGAAATTTATAGTGTTTATGGATCCTAAGAGCTTGAAACATATTTTCTCAAAAAGGGATTTTAATCTGAGACAAAGAAGATGGATGGAGTATCTCCAAATGTTTTACTTTGACTTGATGTATAACCGGGTAAAGGAAATTCAGTAGCAGATGCATTAAGAAGAAATTTGTATGTTTGGTTAGAAAAAGAACCATCAGATGGGTGGAATTTGATGTCAATCCTAGCTGATATGCACTTTCCATGTGAAGACCGAGGTGAATTCACAGCCTTATTTCCTATTTTATTTGTTCTTGATTTGGTAAAGATAGTATAAGAGGCATAGACATCTGATGTAGAATGTGTGTCTATGAGGTCAAAAATCAATGGTGGGGAGACCAATGAGGGATGTAAACTAGATGAGATTTCATTTTTGTGGTTTAGAAATTAGATGGAAGTACTTATGGCTTGTTAGGAACAACTTCTTCATGCTTACCACCATTCAAGATGGGTTATTCATCCTAGAATACAGAAGATGTATAAGGTGTTAAAAGTATGGTTTTGGTGGGTCAGTATAAAAAGAAATTTAGTTGAGTTTTTTTTAGATACTTAACTTGTCAGAAAGTTAAGTCAGAGAATCAGAAACTAGCAGGTATGACTCCTTATTTACCTATTCCTATTTGTAAATGGGATTAGATAGCTATGGATTTTGTAATAGGTCTCCCAATAATGGTTCGAAAACATGATTCCATATAGGTGATAGTGGATTGGATAACAAAGTCGTCTCATTTAATCCCTATTAATGAATCTCATATGGTGGAGTACTTGTCACAAATCTATATCTGATAAGTGATAAAGAGTCATGGAATACTAGTTTCAATAGTGTCAGATAGAGATATGAGGTTTACATCTCTTTTCTGGAAATCCTTACAAAAACCCCTTGGAACTCAGTTGACCATGAGTATGGCGTATCATCCTTAGATGGATGGACAATCTAAAAGGAAAATAAAAACTTTGGAAGACATGTTTTGGGATTGTGTAATGGATGTTGAAGTCTCATGGGAAGATCATGTGTCATTAGTGGAGTTCTTATATAACAATAGCTATCAAGACTTGATAAATATGGATCCTTTTGAAGCATTATATGGGCATCCTTGTCATTCTCCACGTTGTTTTGTGGAAAAATGTGATACTTTACTAGTTGGGCTGATCCTTAACTATGAAAAAATAGATAAGATTCAGTTGATCGGGAAATGGATGGAGACGGAACAAAGTCATTAGAAATCATATGTATATCATCATAGACGGTCGTTTTTGTTCGAGGTGAGTGATCATGTGTTCTTGAGAATATCTCCAAGGCTTGTACATCTATGTTTTGGTAAGTATAGCAAGTTATCTCCTTGATACATAGGCCCTTTTGAGATACTAGAATGGGTTGGTGGGATGTAATATCATTTTTCATTGCCACCACAGTTCAGTGTTATGCATAACATGTTCCATGTATCTCAGTTGAAAAATTATCATCCTAATTCTTACTATGTGATTAGATGGGATCACGTTGACCTGGAGTCGAATGCTTCATTGGTGTATGTGCTAGTGCACATTGTGGATAGGCAAGAGAAAGTATTGCATGGGAAAAGCATCATTATAGTATGGGTTTTGTGGTAACATGGTCAGATTCAGGAAGAGACTTGGGAAGGGTAGAATGAAATTAAAGATAAATTGTTGTAACTCTTTCAGAGAAATGATGGTTTTTTACTTTCTAAGGATAGAAATTCCAATGGTGAGGAGAATTTATCACCCCTGGTTTCTAGTAAGTAACCCTTATTTTATTTATTTTAATTATATAAATCATTTGGGTGAAGTTTGGGAGGGTTTGGAGTGTGCAGTTTGGGAAAACCATGAAACACCTACAGGGAATCCTGCACAATGGGACAGGGGCTAATTAGAAGGTGCACAAGAAAGCACATTGTTTTTTCAAACTGTGCGACCGCCTAGGAGAAACTATGAAACTTAAGAAAGTGAGATTTTGAATGGTTGGAACATAGTTTTAAAAAAATTCAATACAACCATGTGAGGTTCCCCCTTGAGATAGAAGCTATAGCATGGATATTTCATGGTTTTTCTAACCATGCGACTAACCATGCATGGGTTAAAAGTGTGATCCTAAAATTGTGAATCTCACATGTTTTGATCTCTAATTCCCTTTTTTCTCCTATTTGGATCTAAATTGATATTCTATCTTCCGAAAGGATAAATAATCTTCTCTCATCAATTTGGAGTTGATCGAAAGAATTCTATTGGTGTTTTGAAGCCATATTCTTATGGTAAGTGAACATTTGTGGTTGTTCATAGTGGTTTTTCTTATATCTACTTCTCTATCTCTCTCAATTTCTTAGATATAATTCTCTATGTCTCTTGGTTTCTTACATATACATCCATTGTGGATAAATATAAGATATTTGATTCCAAATATGATTATATTTGGTCATGTTATTGATAGGGGAAGATATCTAAGGAAGGTTTTTGGAGTTTTAACCTGATTCTATGGACGTTTTCATGCCATATTCCATTTTCACCAAGTTTTCTAAGGTAGGTGGCTTCACTATCTAATACTCTATTTATAACTTAAATTCTTAGTTTCAAATTGATTAAATTTATTAATTTTGGTTGTGAAATTTTTGTGCAAATCATGGTTGAAACCCTCTTTAGTGATGGTTTGTGGATTTGGTGTTTTTGTAGAAATTGGTTGTGCAAGTGATTTGGTTTCTTGGTTTTAAAATGTTGATTTTAAAATGTATATTTTTTTTAATTGTGTTAAATGGTTTAATTTAAATGTATTCAATAAAATTATGGTTTTATTGAATTGAATTGGAATGGTTTTTTTGAAAGGTTTTCAATAAAATAACGTTTTTATTAAAATAGTTGAAATGGTTGTTTTGGCATTCGTTTTTGGAATAATGGTTGTGTGTTTTCATGTTAATTCAGTATGTATGAGGGTAAGGAGTCTCCCCTATAATTATTAAGATGGATAAGGTTTAGGTCTCTCCCCTATCAAAATGGTTCATTAAATGACTGTTTAGTGAAAGAATGGCACACCACTTGTGAGTATAGGGAGGTCCAGGTTGCATGAATAGTTGGATATTTGGATATGTGGAATGGGATTAATTATTCCAAAATAGAAATTGTGAAATGATTTTAAAGTATTTTTTGGTTTCTTTTCTTGGAAAAATGGCTTTTTTTCTAAAAAATTTTACATAGTGATTGTTTTATATTCTTATATAAACTGTTTTTAAGTGTTTTATATAAATTTTTTTATATAAATATTATAACATGTTCTATCTTAGTGGTGTGAGTATGGAATACATTTGGGAAAAACCAACTTAGTTTCATTACTCACCCCTACTTTGGAACTTTGGTGCTTTTGCAGATGTCATTTATAGGGACATGGGAAAAGGTAAAGTATCACACTTCTCTAGTGGTCTTGTGGTCTTCTGTTGTGTACTTGGTTGTTTGGTAGTCTTTCATTGTGGTAATATTTGTAGTAGATTTGATATAAATGGTATTTCTTGAGTTGTATTTCATTTTTATTATGTATCATGTAGTGGTTCATTTGGTTATGGCATGTTTGGTTGGTTGTTTTATTTTCAAAAGTTAAAATTATCCCCCAATTGTTAATGACTCCCTTGGAATTTATTTCCATCCTTTGGAATCTTGGGGATGTCATCTAAGTCCAAGTTATGTAATTATACCTTCTCAATCAAATGATAATAATAGGGATGTTACAGGTAATACATGTCTTGTGTTCATCTCTGAAATTCCATCATTATAAAATTTCCTTTGATTATGATATGAGACAAGATTATGCAACCCATTTCTTTCCATGGGTAGTTAATATGATTATTCATTATGATTGATTTTACTTTTTATAGAACACATAATCATGAACATGTTATGATGGGTATGACCAGATAGTTCTCTAATTCATTGAGTAAATATTTAATCTTGTGATACATCATGTATAGGAATATGTAGTAAGACTAATCCATTATGGGACTTTTTCCACCATGTGATATTGTCTAGGAAGTTAGCCTTGAATCGTGTTTATGTCTTGTCATATGTTGTTGGCATAATTCCTATATAACCATGATCTTATGATACCATGTTCTTTATGTTATGATTCCATGTGATTACTCATGTTCCTTCTCTTTTATGATATCATGTTATACCTTTAACTCACATGTTATGTTTCCTTATCAGGTTTATTCCCTTGTTGGAATTTTTATCTCACCCCTTTTGTCTATGTATTCCCTAGATTATCCTTTATAGTTTTAGGATCTTGAAAGTATTTAGGATCTCATTATAGAGAATAAAATAAATATGTTTTATTTTATTCTTACTTTGATGTATTATGAACATAGTCTTTCAAAAAAACTAGGCCTCGTGATCTTTGGTTTATAATTAATGGATTTTTATGTTAAAAATCAAAGGAAGGGTTGTTTGAGATTTTATTTCACATTCATTAAGCAAAGAGTTACTACATAAAAATTCTGAATGTAAAATAATTTATCAAGCACGGATGGATCTAAATTAAGGATGTGTATAGTCATATCATTACTCTTATGTTATAAGAGAGTTTTTTAGTTAAAAAATAGTTGTTATGAATAACAAGAGATGATTAATTGTATTCACATGGTTTATGATTCATCGAGATCTTATAACATGTTTTGAGAAGAATATAAGGATAAAAAAGTTTATCCAGGATAATGTGTTTATCTAAATTTTTATTATAATATGTGAGAATGTGATTCCCACCCATAAGAGATATATTTTAATAATTTTTTCTTATCAAAGGAAAAATATTCTAAACTCATAGAATACTATATATGATATGGTATTTTATTTATTAAATTCTCATGATAAAAGGAAATAAATGTTATTTATTAAACACAAAGTAGTTTTTATATCTTATCATGATATTATGAAAATAATATAGCGACTAAGAAGCTAGTGGGAGTATGTTTAAACTTATAGAAGTTCAAAGTTAACAAATAAAGGATTATCCCAATCTCAAATCAAGGTATTTTTCAATTAATATCCTAAAGAGTTTAGGATGTGTAATGAAAAGGAATAATATAAATTATTACATTTAGTTATAATGAATAAGTGAAAATCACTATTTCTTGAAGGAATATACCATTCATATTTACAAATTTAATTACACTTGATATCCTAAAAGAGTTTTAGGATATGGAGTTGTTGGCGTTGAAAACATGTCTCAATATCTATAAGATCATATTTCTCTAAAACAATGGTGTATCCCATACTAAAGACACCTTCCATAACAAAGGTGGTGGTTGTGCGCAACTATGATCATTCACTCACAAATTTCATCCCAAGAATGAAACTCACTTGTGCGCAAAAGGTACCACTAAAAAAAGAAAATTTATGTGGGGATTTGGTAGCCATGAAACCTTGTAGAAGGAAATTGCACACAATATTAGCTACTTTCACACAATTTCATCGATAGATCATAAACCCATTTTTGTTAAAAAAGTGATATTAAGGCCATCTACTTACACGGTCACACCCTAGCGCCAAAGGCATGAGAGGCGTGCAACCAGGTTGTGTGAACTATCTAGGGTTGTGTGCTTATGGACACCCATTTTGGCTATAAATATAACGTCACCCCCACCCCCCATGTAGGGGAGAATCTCTGAAAGATGAAGCATCACTCTTGCTCATGCAAACATCTTTTTTGCAGCATCATGCAACACTAAAATTTCATGGACCCTCTAAGGTAGATAACTTGTGTTGCTGACCTCCCATGGTCCCCAATGTGTCCTGGAGTATGGTTGAGAGTTCCATGCACAAAACATCTTAATTCAAGTAGGGTTCATGCAAGATAAGTAGCCTTCACTCAACCCTAATATATGTTCAACCCCATCATTTTCATGCACTAATGCTTCTTGAATTCATGCACTCAACTTGTGCTGGAGTCCTTGGTTCATGCAACCCTATTTTTCACACAATATAATAAAGTTGTGCATAACGAATTTAGGGTCCCTGGCCCAATTCCCCCTATGCTTCAAGTGCAACTTGGACCCTTACCTTTCCTTTTTACCCTAAGCACAAGAACTTTAATTCGTTTTTCTCCTAAGCATAGGAACCCTAACATTGAGACCCCTGATTTTCACTCCTCCATAGTAGTGTTTGTGCCATGTCCTACCCATAGGTGCATGAGTAGTGGACACATAATACCTAAAGGTAGAATCATCATAGAAAATTTCCAACCATTCCTGGTAGAGAGGAATTTTCTAGATCTTCATCCCCCACCTGGAAATGGCCTCCTCAGGAATAAGCCCTAACCATGTTCGGGCTTCATTATATAAAACTATCTAGCTCTACATCCTATTTTTATGATGTTAAAACACCTGAAAATATCCTCAGTGTGGGAAATTAAACTATACACTTACCCCATGTGATGAGAAAAGGATGCCCCGTGTACAATCATCATGGGATAAAACTCCCATGAACATATACTATGGTCCTAATCCCCTAACCTCTATGGACTTCTAATCTAGGCATCCCATATGCATAAGACCTACACCATCCCTCATTAACGCTCCTTTTGCAACATGAGTGCCCTTAACACATGATTCTAAACTGCATGGACCGATCATGTCATGTGACTATAAACTATGGCATTGAACTGCATGGGTTTTGATCCCTATTTATTGATAGGGTACCTAGGACACCGCCCTGAGGTTTAATCACAACATACCATCACATCTGGGGTGCCTCCCAGAGGTTCAAATCTCGATGCCCTAATAATACACCAAATCCTTAAGTGTGATCATCTTCCCCCATGGGGACACACTTAACAACCAACCTACCCCCACATGATGTTAAACCTATGAACCATTTATCCCTATAAGATGGTAAACCTTTAACCCACCTTTCCCCACAAGATGTTTAACATATGACCACTTGTCCCCAAAAGAAATTAAACCTATTACCCATCCGTCCCCATGAGATGTTAAATTTTTGATGCACTTATCCCCACAATACATTAAAACTATGACCTAATCCATAATCCTTACCTCATAAAATAAACATGGTATGTCTAAGGTAAAAATACTTGGAAGAATTATGCCCCTAGTTTCAACTACCTTGTGTCTAACATGGAATTCCTTAGGTTATGCACTTAAGATAACTCATATGAGATGACTACAAATTAAAAAGGATGAGACTTTATAGGTTACCAACCTACCCAACATCTAGATATTCCCATAAATTCCCAATATTACTACCTACCAAAACTGAAGGTTGTTATTATGTTGAGACAGAAGTGGCATAATTAACCGACATCCACCTCAAGATGGAACATGAAATGAGTTTCATGAACATGAATCGAATCTATGAGAGAGACCAGGACTAGGAGATGAGCTCTATGGAGGAAGTTTTGGAAAAAAATGGTGAACCCAATGTGAACTTATTCTCCTTAAACTATTGGGACTAGTAAAATTTGGGCACCATCAGATTTTTATGTCAATGTATCTAGATATTCGGTTCTAGGTCCCACTTGGAAAGCGATGGGCCCAATATAAAAATCTCATGTGACTTGGGGTAGATAATGTTAGGCATCCTAGGTCTGCAACATCATCAGCATGGATCCCTCCTCTTTTTTAGGAAGAATAGATGATGTTGGGACATTGGGAATAACTTTCACTATATATTTACTAATGAATGAATCCATATTCCTTAAAAGAATAAAACTATAAGAGACCATTTACTTAACACCAACTGGAATAGGGGTAGGGAAAATTTCGGTGTGATAGTAAAACATGATTATTTTTATACCATGACAGCCACTGCGTCTTTGGCTATTGGGAACCCACGCCCCTTTGGCTATTGGGAACCCACGCCCCATCTCACCCTCTGATATCATCCAGAGGAGGGTGATTGAGACCCTTTTTCATCAATATAAACAAGAATGGGACATTCCAACTAGGGATATGGACTACCTAGATCTTGAAGCGTCAGTGCCTCACTGACACTATCACCCCTGAGGGTCATGTAGGTGGAAAATACCCCTGTTCTAATGGAAAATTGCTTCGGGAGCATCTCCCTGGAGTGCTCTTATAGATCACTCCCCTATTCCAAGGATATTGGGGATGTTCAAGTTGTACCCATTGTGGAAACTGATCAAGAGATTCCTAGTAGGGATCCCACCAGGTTGTGTCAGTGCCAACACTGACCAGCCCCACAGGTCGATGAGTGGGTTAAATCCATCCCCACTCTACTAACCCCGGTCCAGAACACTCAACACAGATGCCAATGGAAGGCCTAGAACATTTCCTAACATGAGGAATATTCTGCAGTACCAATGGCCTTCACCACCATTGGAGTACTCCATTATATCCCTACAATTTCTCAATGTGTATCCATCTTTGCCAGCTTGAGATCAATACCCCAGATACTTATCAGGAAGGTTGGTATGAATCTCTCAATATTTGGAACCCCCATAATACATTACAGGTCATCCCATGATAAGGAATATCAGTGCAGAGTTCCTCCCCAAAAAACCACCAACTCGTGTGAAGGTCCTCCCTATACTGAAAGAATACCCTGCTCTAAATAACCATCCTGAGGTAGGAGGTAAAAAATATGTCATGGGGGTGTGCCCACGGAATAGTTCATAACATTCATGGAAGGAACCTATCTGACTCTCAATAACTCACACTTAGAGAAGTCATGTTCCATCAAAGGCAGGACCCTAGGAAATATCATGTCACCAATGACCTCTCATAATCCAAAGTGACGGATGACTCGATGAGGGAACCTTCACTCTAGTTTCCAGAGTCTGGGGAAGAATACCATTAAGCGGGACTTATGATCCAAGAATCTAGTTTCCACAAGATCCCCATATCCCTATGTAGATAACTATATGTGGAGAAATTTTTGACCTCCTTCCAAGGAGTCGTAATGCAACCATCTCTATCACCATCAGTTTCCATCCTCTCTACCTTAATATATGAAGCTAGAGAAATGTCAGGGTCTGGGTTGACACACTCAGATGATGGTGACCAATCCTATGATAATAAAATGGGTGTTTTATCCCTTATGCATGAGGAGGTGGTAAATACCCCATCCTACATTGATATGATCTTGAAGGTGGCTTCACCTCTGAGATACATTCTAGAATGAAGTGGATTTTTGACCTGCACAACACCCCCTCTCCTGGTAAATCAGAATAAAGGAAGATCTAAATCAATTACACCTCTCAAATTTCAACATATTCTAATTATGGATTGGTCGAACCAAGATTAGGACCATCCCTCTTGTAATGAACAAGATGACTTTTTGTGACACGTAGTCACTAACCAGCTATCAAACACATTTTTTCCACCTTCAACTCTGTATTTTTTCATCCTAAAGTCCCTCACTGAGGACTAGGCAGTTTTTTTTCACCATAATGTCTGGGTGACATTCCACCACCTTCAGTACCATCATCCAGCCTGCCCAAGAATCCATGATCACCTCGATGTAATTCACCAATAATGAAAGAGGGTTGAGATCACTATGCTCCCAGTAGCTTAGTGTCTTGAATCAAATGACTACCACTAGACTCTCTAGAAAGCCTATATTAGGATCCTCACTATGCTCTATTGGGTCATGAAATAGGTATCCTAAACATGCACAGATCAGAGTCTGTTGGAAGTATTCTACCCTCTATTTTGACCCTATCCTACGGCAATAACAGGACCTTCAATCTATCCCATCTTACAATAATGATGGATCCTCTATAACTACATTCATGGTTAATGTTTTCAATATTGATCCACTAGAGTATCAAAGAGATAGGACCGCCTATATAGGGAATGATAAGGAAAACCCTCTCCAAGGGATGACACAGCACTAAGAAGACCCCCCGACGGGTGTCCATACTCATCAGAAGAGACAGGAACTGGGCCTCATGAGTCCCCCCAATGAGATATTTATGCCTTATCGCTTATATTTAAAAAATTAAAGGTTCATTCCAAGATTATAGTTCCATATTAGGTTGTTTGAAAATCTGATTTGGGCCATAGGATAGCCACCTTGCTTCAGGATCTTGAGGAATATAAAAGTCTAACTGTTGATCTTATTTTCAAGCAGTTACTAGACCCTAAAAATGTCATAAGGGACCCTGTATCGCCTCCAATGTGGCACCTGGTCCTCCTTTTCTAGGCACACCAATTTGAACTTGGTGGCCTCATGCACCTGGTCAGGGCAGAAGATAGTGGATATAGAAAAAAACTGAGATATGAGTTGCCCACCCCACCTAAGAAGCATGTCTATCTACCTCGAGATCAAGTACACACCGTTCCCTGAGTCAATGAGCCTATAAATGAATTAGTGACCACAAATCCTCACCAAGATGATGTGATAATTACTCTATTCACCCATATTGAGGCTCTGGAAATGAAATAGGTAGTAATTCCACCTAAAGGAAATCCATACCTAGAATGGGTGGACCATGTTTAAGCACCCCTAGAATTCGTTAATCCCAACTTCACTCCATTTAATGGAATTTTTGATCCACTGTAGCATATATCCCACTTTACCTCAGGGTGTGATCCAATGTTGGGGACTCCAGAGTAGTAAGAAGATTCCAAACTCTGATGATTTGTCTAGATACTGTGAGGACATGCATTTATCTAGTATAGTTAGATACCCATATGGTATTTTTCTAGTTGGGTGGACCTCCATAGATAGTTTTGCTACCAGTTCAACTCTACCTCATGCAAGACTAGTATCATCAACTTCTTTAAATTAAAACAGAGACTCGATGAGCGAGTCTCTAAATTCATCACTTGGTGGAAGGGACACATGTATTCGCTTGACATGCCACTTTACCAAGAATAGTTTCTTACAATGTGTATAGAGAATTTCAGAGATGATTTGGTCCTTACTCTCATCTCTATGAACTACTAGGATAGATTTCAGGAGTTTCCCAAAAAATACCATCATCTAGAAGAATCCTTTTAGTGGACCAAAAAATGGCTGCACCCATTACCCCTTCCATCTCCCATGAGGTGGCTCATGAAAGTAGATATAGTTGCATCTATGCATACAGAGGATCCTAATATGGTACACCTATTTTCCCCTTTTTCGGATGAGCCTCACCAAGTGCAACCCCTCCAAGCACAAGTATAGCCTCATCAGGTACAAGAATAGCCTCATAAAGATAATGTTACCCCAGCCCCCCATCAGGGCTAGGATCCTAGGGTGACTTTCATAAAAAATTAAAAACAAGGCCTACTGATTCAAGGATACCTAGTTCCTAGGATATTTTATTTTTACCTTGAAAAAGGGAATCCTGAAGTTTCCAGAATACAGGATACCCCGAGATGCCAAACTCACTGGACACACCAATCATTAACCATATCACATGATCCTTATACATACCATTAAATAATACTTTTTCTTTAAACGTTGGATTCAGGACCATGTATATTGTGTCCTAGTTAAATTGGGAAACATTCTGGTGTAGGTGGAACATGTCTCCACTGACCCCGATAGTGACAGTGAAAACTATGATGAGTGAAAACATGTTCTAAGTCATAGGATGTGGAAATGAAATGATTTTTTGACTTTTAAGATAGTCTCTCTCACCCATGGTATCATCCATGCCCACTTGAGCAAGCTAGAACCTCCTATGGTTACCACGCCTCCTCTGACTGCTTCCACTACATTAGAATCATAGCCTTCCAATTCTACTAAGAACAAAAATCAATGGTGCAAGGGAAATCAGAGTCCCTTGCTAGTTTTAAAACCTTCTCACGCCCTTAGCGATTTCATGCATCCCAAATTGGGAGATGAACCTAGGGTATGCTTAGTTTTGGATTATTCCACTGATGATGAGAAAGAGTATACCTCTATGAATATTGTAGAACTTGTGTACCATTTCACAATTCCCAAAAATGAGGGATTCCATGTGAACTCCTTAGTCACCTTTGGCTGACATTGATAAAGGAGAGGTAGATGACATGCCATCCATCATAATTCTATGGCTAGTTCTTTGAACCAGGCTATTAATGTTACATAAACTAGGTAGAAATCCTCATATAAGGCTCAATGATCACTATTCTTCTAGTATTCTCCATCAGGTATTCCCCCATAGTTGACTATATTGGTTTATCATGTGACTCTTCCATGAGTGATCCATGATCATTCACATCTAGCTAGGGCCCAAACTCAGCCGACTGGCACCCAGTCATTGGTTGTTTAGAGCAGACCAACTAACTAGTGGTATAATATCACCAATAGTAGCCATACCCTAGTGCTTCATCCAATGGAATCTATCACACCCATGCTAAATAATGATCCTCTACAAGAAAAAATATTCCCATGGAATAAAAGTATGATGTGCTGAAGTACCTCTCCAACATATCTACGAGGATCTTGATTCTTGAGGAACTCCACCTGTTAAAGGAAATTCATAAGGCCATTATCAAAGCCTTAAAAAACCTAATTCATTTCTAGACTGAGGTAGTGTCTACAGATACCTACTCTAAGAAGAGAACTAACTTGAGGAATTTCAATCCATTATATTATTTTCTGGAGAAGGTGAGGGTGTAACCATTCAGGGGCACATACATCCGCTATATATCACAGGACTGTTCAACGGCATAGAAATTTTTCATTTTATAGTTAATAAGGACTCCAGGATCGATCTCATAACAACACATATACTACATAATATGAGACTTATAGAAGAATATCTAACTCCCACTAACCTGGAAATTTAAGGGAATGAAAAGAGTGATCAGAAACCATGCAAAAAGATTCGACTGAAGACTCAATTTGATGGCTTGGTATCAAGCACTGAAATTATGTTAGTATCATAGGGTACAGCCTATAATGAATTTTTGGGAAGTCTATGGCTTCATTTTCATGCATTAGTCCCCTCTTCATACCACCAATTCCTCAAGTTCTCCCTTGATGGTCAAGTAGGGGTACTCTAGGGCAATGCCTCCCCTTTGAATCTTGTGAGACTCATTATCTGGATGTTGGTTACTAAAAAAGGGAATTAAATAAGGTCCATGACAATGGGTTTTATCACATCAATGTCCATAAAAATATAATTTCTACTTTATCCAATTTGTGGTTATACTTTAAATATAGCTTTGTTCTCTTGATTCGTCATTTAGAGCACACAATGCCCAACTTGGGGTGTTGTTTCATCATCTGCAAGAAAAATGAGTTCTCTCAAATTACCTTATACTTCTATAGTGGATAGGCCCGGCTAATACCATATGAACCAACTCCTATCATGTACCAAGAAGTTCTCCCCATGTCCACTGATCCATGGAATTTCCACATGTTCTAAAAAGAAGGGTTAACTCGATGGAGATTGACCTGTCACCATTGTTTCAAAATCAAGAGTGGAAATCATAGCAAAAAATGGAATTAGTGCAATAGCTTTTGTCTCCATATTCTCCACAAAATAGGAACCCCTCATCAAGGATTCCATATCTACCAGAGCAGACACTAGTTCTCTCTCTAGGTCAGCTAGCCTGGAAGAGTCACATCCTCCCTCTGACCCCCTGTCTCAGATGATGGAGAGGATTTTGAAGATGACCCTCATATATTTGAAGAGGGTGTCTCCACCATTGTTGATAAGATAACCCTGATGAACCTTGATACTAAGTAATATCCAAGGTTGAAATTGATCATCACAACCATGTCCCCAAAGGAGCATCAGTAGTATGCGGACTTCCTGAAACAACATTGTGACATATTCTCCTAGATCTATGATGAGATTCTAGGGTTAGACCCTTACATTTTATTCATTTTTTTCCTTCTATTGGGTCATCTTAGGTTTAAAAATCCTCTCATATAGATCCATCACTTTTATAGTGTTATGGTTGAGGCTAAGGTTGACAATATTATTAAAGACAACTTTTTCAGGGAGGTCCAATACCCCAATTCTCTAGCCAACATTGTCTCAATCAAGAATAAGAATAGGGAAATAAGAGTTTTCATCGACTTTTGGGACCTCAATCATCATTTTCTAAAGGTTTATTTTCCCCTTCCAATGACAAGGATGTTTATTGATGATACAAATGGGTTAAATAACCTCTTCTTCATAGATGTATACTTCGGGTATAATCAGATTTAGATGGACCTTGGTGATGAGGAGTCTTCCACCATCATAGTCTCCAAGGAACTTTCTAATACCAAGTTATGAATTTTGGATTTAAGAATACTGGATCCAATTACCATTGGTCCATGGACCACATATTTAATCCAATTCTTGGGATGTTAATGGAGTTTTACTGGATAATATGGTAGTAAAATCCCACCAACGTCAATACTATCTCAAGTATCTTGAGAAAGTATTCGAATTCATCCACTCCCAATACTTGAAGATGAACCCCTTGAAGAGTGCATTCAGGGTTACCTATGGAAAATTTCTCATCTTTTTTATAAGATATAGAGGCATTAAGATTGAACCAAATAAAATCAATTATATCAATCAAATTCATCCCCCAAGAAATATTTGGGTGTTATGATGCCTCTAAGACCACTTGGCCTACATACACAAATTTATTGAAAATTTGGTCAGCAAGTGTAATCCATTTTAGTGGATCATGAAAAAAAAGTCATCATTTTCTAGTGGGATGAGGACTGTAAGACTGCCTTTGAGGATATTAAGTGGTACCTACTATAGCCTATGGTTCTGATACCACCCATCTTAGGAAATCCTTTGGTATTTTACATGGATTATATATAATAGTCCCTCAATACCCTTCAATATTAGAAAAAAATGAGGTCAAGTAAAATAGCCTATACTATCTCAGTCATGTGCTCCTCAACACAGAGACCAAATAATCCCCCATCAAGAAGAGTTTCCTTGCACTGGTCTTTTTTGTGAAACTTTTGTGACATTATTTGTATCATTATGAGATACAGTTGGTGTCTCGAGTATACCCACTAAAGTACATCCTCAATCACCCCATGTTGATGGGACGATTGGCGTACTAGGTGGTAATCCTCTAGAAATTCAACAGTAAGTTTGTCTCTCAAAAGGATGTTAAAGGCCAAGCACTAGCGGACTTCCTGGATGCACATCCATCCCCTGAGGAACTACCCCTATATATTGATTTTTCATATGAATACATTCTCTTAGTGGACCAAGTTATACCATGTTGGCAGATGCACTTTGATGGTGCATCCCAGAGTCTGGCCATTATAAGGCTCAATGACCCCAAGCTCAATAGAGTAGGACTGGGGATCATTTTCATCACTTCAGTATAATCCATATTTTCATACTCTTTCCTATTGTTAGAAGGTTTCACTAATAATGAGTTAGATTAATAGTTCCTTATTACTAGTCTTGAGTTGGCCCTTGAGATTGATGTCCCCTATTTACACATGAAGGGGGACTCTGAACTAGTCATAAAATAGATCAAGGGTGACTATGTCGTCAGAAATCAAGAGCTTTCACCCCTTATAGAATGTTATAAATAGATTATGGACTAGTTCCCTTCCAAGAAGAATGTGACCCATGTTTCTCAATCATAGAATGGTCAAAATGGTGCTTTGAAAAGCATAAATGTGTCTCTTGCAGAACCCGACTGGGATGACCTAGTCATTCATGTGGAACACCAGAGGGTTATCACCCCTGCCACCTCAGATGATTCAAACCAATAGATATATTAGATGATTGTTGGTAATTCTATTATAAGGCCCTAAAATCCCCCCACAGTTGAAGAAACACCTGATTGGATGGATCCCTTCATTGAGTATCTCCAACATGGAGTTTTCCCACCGAGCCAAGTCATACGTGAGATAATTCGTCGGCGTGCAATGCAATTTACCCTTCAGAGCGGACCTAACCTTTAGAAAACACTCTACATGTGGGGATTAGATAAAATTATCCTATATTTCATCCAAGGAAATGAGATACATCAGGTCATGTATGAGGTTTATGTCAGATCTTGTGGCACCCATCAAGAACAATTGAAGTTTTCCCACCAAATTCAAAGGTTGGGCTACTTCTAGACTACCATAGTTCATAGCTACATTGAGTTATCTAATAGGTTTCATACATGTTATATTCATTCTAACTTTTTTCATCAACCACTGTATATTCACACTACCAATATTCTTATCCCTTTTTGGTTTTGGTACTTGATGTTGAGGGAGCCTACCTGCTAGAAATGGATCGACAGTGTGGGTTCATTTTGACTACAACAAACTTATTTTCCAAATGGGTAGAATTGGTTCCCCTCAAAGAAGTCAAAACCTGGTATGTGATTGAGTTTGTGATCTCCCACATCATCCATCAATTTGGGATGCCTCACACTATTTTCAAAGACTATGACACCAACTTTCAGGATGATTATCTGAATAAATTTTCTTCCAAGTACAAAATCTAGTCTAACCATACTTTCCACTACCATGCATAGAAAAATAGGAAGATCATGGAATTCAATAAGACCCTCTCTAAAATCTTTCAGAAAATGGTGTTCCATAACAAAAAGAGTTTTCCTAACAAGATCCCTAATTCTCTTTGGTCCTATCAAACAAAAAATCAAAAAATCCACCTAGGAAACCCCATTCTTCTGGGTCTAATCATTATGAACTTAAACTATTTTCAACCCCTGTTTCAAGAATTACAACCTTAAACTATTTAGAACCCTTGGTCCAAGCATTATAATCTTAAACTATTTTCAACCCTTAGTCCAAGAATTGCAACATTAAACTATTTACAACCCTTGGTCCAATAATTACGACCTTAAACTATTTTTAACCCTTGTTCCAAAAATTATGACCTCAAACTATTTTTAACCCTTGGTTTAAGCATTAATAATTTAAACTATTTTCAAATTTTTGGTATTACTGAGTTGAATTTAAACTTCCCTAGGCAAGAGGAATATATATCTTTCAGGTTAAAAACTCGTAAGGGTAACCTGAGAAAAAATAAGACCCTCGCCTATCAGGTTGCTTCAGCGACCTGGGAAAATGTAAGGGCATGAGCCAAAAAAGTATAAATATAGTGGGACCCATAATGGGACCTGGTGAAAACTTGGTTGTTCTTGTTGGAACCCATCGGTTCAGGTAAAATTTAGAGTCAAATACCATCTCCCTTTTTCTCATGAGCTCCTCCATGAGGGCCCGCCCATTTTGTTTCCTATTTTTTCATCCCAATACCCTAATAGGGTAGGATTTATTCACTATGGTTTATATTTTCTAGTCATAAAATGCTAAATTCTAATATAAACATATTGATCATACAATGTTAAACTGTATGACAAATTTTTATCACCGTATGATATTAAATTTCCTATTCAATATCCTTATTGTGTGACATTAAACTGTATTCCCTTCATCTTCATTACATGACATAAAACTGCAAATAATCTTAGACCATTTCCTGATAATCCATTTTTTCTATTGTTTTTGGTCACCTACTGCACCATTCAAGTTCTTCAGTTGCTTGGAATTTAAGATAACACTCACCTTAGGATATGAGTATAACCTTTTTGAAGACCAATATTCCTACCAAATTTTCTCAAATCCATGATGTCATGATTTAAAGAGTGTTGAAATCCATTTGAAAAACCCACAAATTCATTCACATGCTTCATGCATCTTTGAATTTCGATCACCATCATTTTTCATGTCTAAATAGGGCCCCCTAACAGCAATGGTGCATGGACACACTCTCTCACCTACCGTCCTAGGAACACACTCCAAAATACTTTCGACATCATTTTGACAGGTCACATTTTTCAAACATGGTTAACGATCAACCCTCATTTGTTTTTCCCCATCCCATATGAAGCTACAGTGGAACATGGGTTTTGAACATGGTTATAAGGCATCCTCCATCATCATGTCTCCCTCTTTTATGTTCCAAATCCTATTCATCTTGATTCACACTCTTCACTCCCCTTTGTTTAGGTTTAATTAAATTCCCCCGAAATTACCCCATTTGTGAACTAGTTTGCAATGGAATAAAACAAGTCATAAATCCAAAGATTCTTATTATCTAGCCACATCTTTTATATTTAAGATACTCCTAGTGTTCAATTGGATCCTGAGTATTCAAATCATGTATTTTACTCGCATAAAAATGATCAATATTCTACTTGTCCCTTATTTCCTACACTGATCATGAATCACGTGCACTTAGGGATCTATTGTTGGTTATATTTTTAATATGATCATAGATAAAGAAAAATAAAACACATTTAAACATGCAAGGGATTTAAAGAAGAAAATATTCAAAAGTTTGGGATGGTTTCCCACACATCTGGGTCTCCCCTTTATTTTGTACAAACTAGTTATCCCTATGGATATACTTCATCAATTAAGTGTCCCATCCTGGATAGCCTCTAGTGAGTGTCCCCTAGAACTTGTTGCATCCTAAAAATCTATGTTGCTTCCTCCTTGGCCACTAGTTGTATCTCTTTTGGTCTAATTCGCACTCAACCCTACTCATCCCAGCACTCAGTAATTCGTGATGATACCTCGGTATCCATATCCTCAGATACCACCAATTGGGCCCTTAAATAGTCGATGATCTTTGTTTTAACATTAATGGTGATTTCATGCTTGTGTGCTTGTCCTTAAAATCATGCAAGTTCTTGCTCAGCTACCTAGAGCTTCTTAATATCCTCATATTTTTTCTTATGTCAGGAGACCTCAAAATCTTGATCCTCCATGCACGCCCACTTATCTAGATAATCATGATCCAACATGTGGAGAGCATGTGTGTTAACTCCTCTAGTGACCAGGTTTAGCATCCAGTGATGGAGATACCCCATATGACTCACCAAATCTAGCTCTGGAGTGTGGGTGGTGAAATTTTGTACACTTTTTCAAGCCTTGCACCAGAGAATGTGATTTTCCTCTATGATGTCAAAATCATAGCTATCCTGATCTTCGGGCGATGTGGGATCATACTCTAGGAATTATGCAATGACAAGAGTAGTAGGATCCTCCTTAGGTAGTTTCTCATATGGGTTGAGCTCTATGTTTAGAGAAGGTTCATCTTGGTTTGACTCTTCACTAGAGACAACAGCTTCACCGGATTCAATCTCATCCTCCTCCATAGCCTCATCCATTCATACAGTGGATTTCCCTCCTAGGATTTAACCCATCTTTCCTTGAATGGTTAGCTTCCCAAGGTTTGACTCGGCTATTGGGAGAGGCACATCGACTACCTCATTTGCACTTATTTTTTGGGTGTGCACTCTCTTGAGAATTATTTCAAATAGAAGCGTGTCGATCAGTTTGTCCAGGGAAAATAAGTATGAAAAACATGACTTGTGTAAAGGAAAAGAACTTAAAAGATGTGAGAGTTTGTAAAACATCCATCCATAAGGAATTTAAGGGGTATTTCACCATTGGAGACCCCTCATCACTAGTTGTCACTTCAACAGTCGTCCCTGAACTACTCAGTACTACCTAGCTGGGAGATGCATCAAACAAACGAGCATGTTAATGCAATGGGACCAGGATGCCCTATGAAGGTTTGAAGAAGATAAGGCCTATTGATAATTGAGATTCAATCTAACCATGATGTGTGTGTATTTTGATGATGTGTCACCTTGGGTGATCAGCCTCGATAAGAGTTAGATACATCATTAGAATATTGTGGCATAGTCCCTTGTAGATGATTGGGAAGACCATAGAGTCAGAAACCTCCCCTTTGACACAATATAAAAATTCCACTCCTGTTGAAACCATTGAATCATACTCCAAGGCAGGATCCTCAAACTCTATGGAGGCACTCTCACCCCCCCCCCAACAAGGGTCTCTTGAGTCTCCCATGTTGCATCCTACATGTGGAAAAATATATGGTTGGAACCTTTAAAAAAATAAAGGGGACTAGAGGTGTGATAAAGTTAAAATTACCTCATTGAATAGAAGCTCAATCTAGTCATCGCCCTTAGGGATGACCTCTTCGCTCTCCTGAGAGGTTTTCCAGCTAGTGGTAGACCCCCAAGACCCCTCACCACTAGAACCCTGCATATTGGCACCAGGGACAGATGCATCATGGGTTGGAACCTCAACAAGATCTATCTATTTAGGTGTCGTACCAAACATCACTTTTATCTAAGCAATGATAGGCCTGAGTTCCCCATGCTGGTATGAGAAGGTATCTATCTATATCAGGTAGGTGAATCATTCATAGAATTCCATGTGAGTCCTGATCCTGGATAAATTGAACTCTGGTAGTTTAATCCTGTATCAGGTGATCCTCCTCCATAGTTTTTCAGACATTATGAACAATATCAATATACACCATGTCACCCAAAGCATAGGATAGGTGGAATCAGTGGATAGCTCCACCAAATATCATGGTTTCTTCCTTGAAGATTACTTATCTCGGGAGATCTCTTCCTTCTCTTACAAGTGTTTCTAAGGGATACCCACATCACTAGGGGGTGAGAGTGTGGTAAAACTATGATCTTTTCCTTTCACCAATGCTCTAGTTTGAGCACCTGGTACTGGAAGAGAACTTCGTAAAGTAGCTCATCTTTTTCCCTACTGTTATTTCTTCTTTCCTAATGGAATAATACTCCTAACATGTTGACGCAGGATTTCACCTTGGTATGCTACCACCCAATAGACCAAATATTTCAAAGAGAGCTCAGTGTTGAGGTTTATTGGAGACAATATGATAACCCCACCCCACCCCCACCCCCACCCCCCCCCCCCCCCTCTTCCTTCTCCCATGAACATCCACCAGAGTTGATTGAGGATGAAGGGATTCATTTCTTCATGAATCCCCATGTATAATCACTTCACCAAATACTAAATGTATCCAAATTGATAGATGAATCGACATGAAGTGTGTGTTCATAATAAGTGTTTTCATCTATTCTAGAAACCAAAACTCCACCTCAGAATGCTTATAGGTACTCCCACTACTCCAATATCTCCTCCTAGTTATCAATTATTTATTTGGAAGGGGTTTGGAATGGATGGAAGATGAAATTCCTATGATTTCCAATGCTGATCACGACCCCTGCTTTGTCAAGGGTTACTAGTCAAACCCTATCAATATTAAGGAGAAAAAAGGATGCATACCAGTATTCAGGGTGTAATGGAATTTGGTAATTTGTACCCCCAAAATGTTTCATGATCCATCTGTGAGGGAACTAGAATATGACATAGATGCATCAATGCATGGTTCCCCTCATGACATTCCCAAGTTGGCTGTAGAATTGGGCCAACACTAAAACTCTCAAGTTCACTTGATTATGAGATACTATCAAAGCTTCCACAATAAATGTCCTAAGATGCATGCCTATACAAGAATCCATGACTTGTAGCATTCACTCACTAAGAAAAGTAGTTAGGAATGTCATAGACTAAATTTCAAGGCATAAGTTATTTATATTATAGCCTTATTCCTGGTAGTGACCTTCCTCCAGGATCATCTAGTAAGACCCTGACCTTATCCTTTGTTGGTATATTGAACACTACTTCATCCACCCCAACATATTTATAGATGGTACATTCAGGAACATTTCTAGCTAAGTCTTGAAGTTGATGTCCCAATGGAAGTGTGGATAATGCTTCAAGACCTCAGTTAGAACATCTAAGAGAATTTTCACTATGACAAGGGTATGAACTCTGTACCCCTAGGCATTGGGTGTAAGAAGGAATTCATCATACCAGCCACTATCAATGGGATGACCCCAATGCAATGGAGGTCCCATAGACTAATCCCCACCTCCCTGTAGTGAAGGTAGAAGGTGTTTGTGTATGTGTATCATTAGTTGGGAAGCTTCAGTAATAGCTCTTGTTTACGGTAGATGTAGAATTGAGACTTCTACACTGCCTCATATAAGACAATATGACATAGCTTGGACATATAATCTTCATATGTGAAGCATTCAAAGTATGACCATGCTCACTCATTGGTAAAGTTTCCCCTAGCTTGTAAGTCCCAATCTTTATACCAACCCTAGTTGTTATCCAAAAATACTGGAATGGATAACACTTGAATAGAAATTTAGAAACTCCTTGTTTACTTATTGTTCCAATTTCACTATCTCTTTCCTTCTAATGAGAGTTTAGATCGTGACATCATCATGCTCCCTAGTCAGGTGACCTATGATAGTAATATTCCAATGGCTAAGCTCGTCATGACAGGAAAACTAGAACCATGATGTGCTGACATCCATGGTTGGGATTTCTACATCATCCAAGAGCCCGAAGTTATACAGGGGTAGCCTATTTCTTAGAAATTACCCCCTCTGAGCCTCAAACAACAGACTCAGAAGCATTTTTTTCATGGAAGGATCTCTTGGAATGAGGTATTTTATGTTTCTCATCCATTTCCACTCTTTGAGTTGTCACAGTAGCAGTTGGTTAGTAGGTGTTGATGCTCCTTTCCATCACAGAGTCTAAACAAATTGAAAAGGGAAATTCCTTGAACCCAAAGTGACTCATCCTTTGAAGAAACATCAAAAATTTACAAAGGCATGAACAAAGATTAAAATGCACTTGGGTAGTGCAAGTTCCACCAAGGTCGCGCAAGTATACTTGCACGCCGCCCAGTGGTCACGCAGGTGACTTGCACGCCCTATTTGAATTTTGCTCAGGGTCTTCTCCAGCCTATAAATACCCCCTGTGGGCCCCCCATTTCAGGAGGAGAAATTCCAGAAACTCAGATTTGAGCTCCCGGCGCCCTAGTCTCTTCTCAAAGCTTCTGAACACTTCTAAGTTAATTTCTTACCTAGAACAGAAGATCTAAAGAGATGGAGTAAGGCCTAAATGTTGAAACTCATTAACACTTGCGCGCCTAAGTGGCCAGCCCTTAAGGGAAATGGCCACACTTGCGCGCCGCCTGACCCCTTCAACAGAACTTGTGCACCCATCTTTTGGAAGCCTCTAGGGATAGTACTAAGGGATTGATCCAAGTCTTGACCAAGTATTACCCTAAGGGTTGACCATCGCGCAAGTACCCCTGTTTTGCGTAAGTGTACTTGCGCGACCAGCACTTGTGCGCCCACTCAGGACTTGCGCACCACCTTCTTTTTGGGTGCCCCTTCTGCCTATTTCACCTCTCTTATGCCTATCCACCTATCCTCTTCAAGATTAAGCCTTCATAACTCTCTCCAAATCCATTCATGGTATGATTTATTTGTTGGATTCCTTATCTGAATATAATTATGTGGAACATCTCTTAAAAACTAGTGATTTACATATCTTTATTTCACTAAGGTTAGAGATTTCATTCATTCAACCTCATCCTTTAAGATGAGAGAATCCTTAACCTGGGCCTCCTTTTTAGGAGTAAGCCCTAGTCCAAGTTCTCTTAATTTGGGCATCCTCCTTAGGAATAATCCCCAAGTCCCCTAACCTGGGAATCCTTTTCAGGAATAATCCTCAGTCATAATTTCGCAAATCTAGGCATCCTCCATAGGAGTAAGCCCCAAGTTCCCAAAATCTGAATTTCCTTAACCTGTGCTTCCTTTTCAAGAGTAAGCCCCGGAAATAATTCCCTTTAACCTGGGCCTCTTCTTTAAGAATAAGCCCCAGTCATAATTTCTCTTAAACAGTCTTAATTTACTTTTGACTTGGGCTTCCTTTTCAGGAGTAAAACCCAATCATAAGTCCCTTCTTAATTTGGGCACCTTCCTCAAGAGTAAGCCCCAAGTTAGAGCATCCAAATCTCTATAAAGCACATATACCTTTATGTACCTTGTTCCTGGGTTTCTTCCCTGAAGTAAAACCCAATCTTAATCTATTTTTTGGGCAGTCATACATACATAAGCCCGACATCATTTATTATGATGGCACAATTGTCTGGTTTTACCAATACCTCTTGTTTCTCACACCGAGCATGACTCATGTGAGGTTAGAGTGTAAAAGTAATTATGACATATTTCTTTGATCCATCAATCATGAATAAACCCCATACTTCTTTACTCGAACTATGTGGGTTTTGATTCCTTTTCTAAAAAAAAGGATACGTAGGTAGCCCATCTACGGGTACGATCCTAACTATGAAATAATTCATGTCCTTCTAAATGACAATAAACTTCAAGTGCCCTACTGAGTGGCTTTAAAACCAGTATGGTCATCATAATGACCAAGAGACTTTTTCTAATGTGTTAAAAGATACCATTGACTAAGAATCTCTAAACAAATACAGATGATTCTCTATCTATGAAGAACCTCAAATACATATAAAATATTCTCTAAATCTCATACATATTAATCATTGATTGTCAGATCTAAAGAAAAACTTATTTTCATACTTGGTAATGTAATAAGGATTCACAAACATAACGTAAATCTATAAAGAGAGTCCTAGAGTAGACAATAATTCCCCTCAAAAAGGTGTGATGAGTTCGACCTCCCATCCTCTCGACCAATGAAAATTATTAAGTATCATTAGTTCACAACTAATGAGCACCTACCTTTGGAAAGTAGGTCCAAATGGATATGGAATCATTGGATGTTTCTGGTTCTATGAACAAACCTGTTAGAAACTGCTTGGAATGTTTGAATCTTAAATCAATGAGATCATCCCCAATTCCAGAGGAAACAAAAAATGGTGAACCCGATGTGAATCCTTAACCAAGTTAAAATGATTTTTTACTTATTTGTTAGTCCCCTATTTAAAACTCAATTAGATGGCCAAAAAAAATCAATAACATATGTGCTTATCCAAAATATGTAGTGGCCGGAATTATCTTTATTACGTCTGTTATATCAAACAGGAACTATTTTCCAAGATCTTTTGCATTACGAGAATGGATTTTCTTAAGTTCATGTCTGTGAATGCCTCTGCTGTGAAAACCTTTGCTGTGAATGCATCTGCTGCTACTCCTACTGGATCGTTATTTGCTCTGAGGGCGACATCACTTACTCAGCGTCTTCAACGTTGGGTATCGAATGCACTGGTTAAGGAGTACCGTCAACACGGTACCATTCCAACTCTGGAGGCTTCTCAACAATCCCTCCAAGTGAACAATTCACCCTGGTCATTCGGACAGTGACGAACAGTGATCAAGAAGCAGGTGGTGCCAACCACCGTCTCCAATCGTTTCAGGTCGGTATCCCCGGAATGCAATCACCATTCACTCTCATATTCTGGGGAGGTGATCTGAATGATCAGGTCCCTCAGGGCCTTAATTCAAGGAGACTGGAGTCCTTCCTAAGGGTTCCCACCAACAATCGTCATCAGACTCGTGCGGCAGTGCGCCCTCAACATGATGAGGGTGTCGTCTCCAAGCATTCGGCTCAGGTTCCTCGAACCCGAGCAGGTAAGACGAACCACCAGAGGCGACAGCCAGTTAACAGTGAGCAGGTTCTTATCTCTGCCATTTCTGGAGAAGCCCACCAACCTAACTTGGTGGCAAGAAACGAGAGGGCACACACACCCGTCCGTTTTAATTCTGATGTCCAGCAGACTCGTATGGCAGCAGCACACCAATCCCGCCAGGCAATTCTGGCAGAGTACTATAGATAGAAACATACACCTATTTATAAATCATCAGCTATTCAGCAGGCTCATCTGACTACATGCGATGGAGCCCACCAACCCAATGTGTTGACAACTGGTAAACAGGAACATACACATGCTTACACTCATCAATCTTGCCAGCAGCCTCGTCTGTCAGTATTGAAGGAAGATCATCAACCACATTTGGCGGAGTGCAATCAGCAGGCACATACACCTGCTAGTATTAATCAATCCTACCAACAGTCTCGTTTGGTAGCATTCTGAGAAGTCAGTCGGAAAGCTTTGGCAACAAACGAGAGGCAGACTCAACTCTTTGCCCCAACACATGAGTACTGTCAGAATTCACTGACAGGAAAAGGAGGACAAGAGTAGGAACATACACCTACTCCAAGCACCGAATGGACGTATATCCCCATTCTGGATGCTGAAGTCACCAAGCACATTCTGTCAATAGTGAAATAGTGGAAGCAAATCCCTACTCATATTCTGGATGCTTGCCAGGATATTATAACAGCTTCAACAACATCTCAGGGAAAGACACATAAATATATCCCTACCAGTGGAGTGACACATCAACAGTTCACTCTGGAACAGACACACATGTCTGTTCCAGTCCAAGAGGGTTTTGGGGCGTACTCCCCCATATCATACGGACATCCAAGTCAGGCACATACACCTAATTTGAGTGGAGATAATCAGCCTAACCTGATCATTTCTCCTGAGTAGGCACATACACCTGCCCATAATGACCACTTTCTCCAACAAGTGGTTCCCAAAAAGAGTAATAAGTCATCTAAGAAGAAGACCCGCCCAGCACAGTCAAGAAATCAAGGGTCAATCTATAATAAGTCCTTACTCGATTCTAGAGTTCTTGATGCACTCAGAAAAATTATCTGTTGCAACTCAAGATTCTACTCTTTCAGCTCCCAATAGTGGGAACATTAATTCCGAAGGTCTGCACCAGACACTTCCTCATGAAGGCTTGCTTCATGACAATTCGGTTGATCTCGAAGTTTCATCTTTAAAATAGATCCATAGGAACCCTCTGTGTGCTCAGAAGACCAAGGAGAAAAATGTTTCATCTTTTACTGTAACCCACCATGGTGGTCCTCCCCATGATGATGAATTTAGCTGCGAAAGTCCTCTCCGTAGTAATAATGCACATTTCCTGGAAAATGCTCCAATGGAAAATGTAGTGACGAGAAAGCCCTCTTATCTTGAGGCACTTGAAAATGTGAAGCCAGTCATGTCTGATGCTTTACCATTATCAAGTGAAACACTTTCTCAATCAGAAGATAGCCTGGGGTGTAGGTCATTTTTCGAACCACCCCTAGGTCGTTCATCTTCTAGTTTAATCAGTGAATTCTCTACCAATCTTGTTGAATCCAATGAAGCAACAAGGAAGCACCAGCTCTGGTCTAATCAGGTAGAAGAATCTTCATTGAATGATAAAGAGGAAGTACTGAATATGAGAAAACAAATGGAAAAAGGTGAAGTGCCAGTTATGTTTTGGCCTTTGGCTGATTCTCAGTATGACATTCCAGAGATGTTGACGGAAGATGGAATTCATGATATTCGTCTCAACATATAGAAAACTCTTTGTCAGTTTAAAAATAAAATATTATATTATGATGAATACGAAAATCATGTCAATATAATAAAAGGGTTACAATGCCAAATTGACTTGGCATCTCTCTCAGTTTCTTGATATCTGAAGGCTGAAAAGCAGCAGAGAGCCCTTCAACGTTCATGCCTTGGCGCACTAAGAAGATTGTGCTAGTTTCCAATGCTCCATCTGGTATTCATATCAGGGGATGGGGTGTTCATGGAGCACTACATTTTACTGTGCTCTCTAGTCAGCAAAGCCCGCCAAAAATGGTCTCATGCAATGTTATTACCCATGGCCGGCCACAGTCAATGGGTTTTGTTTGTAATCAAAATCTTGCCCAAGAACAGGATTCAACTAGTTCCTCTCAAAATCAAGCATACAGAGAACAAGTTGTTGAATTACACATGCATCAAGCAAACGAGAATATTGAATAGGCCTCTCATTTAGAGCAAGCACATCACCAAGTGACAGAAGTGTCAGAAATCATCCAACGGTCTTTTGAGCCGGGTGATAAAAGTGGATACAGGTTAATGAATCCAGCTAATTTATGGACTAAAGTCCGCAATATCAGGAGAGCTTTCAAGAAGGTCTCAGATGTAGCATCTCAAGAGTCATCCCAGCTTGCCAGACTGGGGACTCTTTTAACCCAACCCTCGGAATCAACAAATAGGATTCGAGGAGTTGAGCAGGAATAGCCCCAGTCCACCGGACTAGGAACTTTTTCAAATCATCAATCTCTTCCTTAGAGAAATTCAGTATTCTCTTGATTAGGGAAGAAGCCTCAAAAGGAACTAAGAGCCAAATTATCAAGAGATTCCCTCCAAATTATGGTTCATCAAGAAGTTTCTAAGGAATCAAATCAACAAAAGGCAATGTATCATCAGGGACATGGAAGAAGACAATATCGTAGAAGTGTCTATAGAAGGGATGCAATGTATTATGCATCAATTAATTTCATCAATGTCGTCGTTGTTGATCCACCAGATGAGGCTCACTCAGAGGGATCAGATGAAGAGGTTCCTGCTCAAGAAGTTGTACGCACAGACACAAATAAAGAGGGTGTGCGTACATGAAATCAAAGGATTACCCAGAATCTAGGTAATCCTTCAATTAACCCACTTCCCCCTCTTTGAAAGGTGTCCAATAAGGGGAAAGGAAAGAATCAGGTTACATACCCTTCCTCTGGAGAAGGAAAATCGCTCTCACTAGAGCAAAGATTTTCACAGCAAGAGGAAGAAATGAAGGAATTGAGAAGGTTGAGTGCAGAATTACTTCAAGGTAGTCTTTCTCCTAAGCGTGATGGAGTCAGTCAGCCAAGGGAATTTGTTGCGGTTACTGAGATGGATCAAGAATATCCTCCTCTACCAGTACACCCTCATAGGTCTAATCTTACGGGTCAAGTGAAACAACAATTGGCAGTGCTACCATCATTTGTAGTACCAGCCATCACATCTGTCCAAGCTCTAGTCATTGCACCTGTTCAGGTCCAAGCCCAACCGGATGTTTCTCAAAAGTTAATAACTAATATTGAGTCATTAACATCTCGGTTGGAAGCTATGGAAGGAAAGCGTGCACCGGTTCAACCAGAGAAGAGAGCTTACCCTGAATGGGATGATTCAATTCCTCCCCCATCAAATTTTTCAAGTACCACATTCCCAATCTTTAATTGTTCAGGAGACCCAAAGCAACACTTAACACATTTTTTTTCTCTTTGAGATCCTATGATGGTAACCCCTTAGCAACAAGAAGTGGTTAAGCTTAGGTGTTTTGTACAGTCATTACAAGGACCTGCCTTTGTCTGGTACACAAGCTTACAATCTCAGTCAATTACCAGGTGGGAGGATCTTCATCAACAATTCCTTTTTCAATTAAGCTCAACTTTTCCAAAGACAACAGTTTTTGATCTTACAAATTGTAATAAAAGGGAGAATGAAAGGGTTTCAGATTTCATTGCTCGCTGGAAGGGATTAACATATTCCCTAAGATTAGCACTCCCTCAAGAAGAATTATTGCCAATCTATGTGGCAAATCTACGTGATGAATTACGCACGTCATTGATACCTATAAAATACACAGGAGGGTTTCGAGACCTTACTTCAATCACTCAACAGATTGAAGACTCTCTTATAAAGACTAAGGATAAATCTTGTGTAATTCCATCAGCTTCAGGAAGGAGAATGGGTAAAGTAGAGACTGCTATAGTTATGCTTAAACAAGCACTTGTACCTGCTTCTACTTCAAAACCTTCATCTTCTCGAAGGGTTCCACCTCCTGAGTGCCAACAACAGAGGTTGTTTCATCAAGATGATCAAAGAGATAAAAGACGAAAACAATTTGAGGATTTGAAGAGAAAAGTTTACTCTTTCCAAAATGAACAAGTTCCTAGTTACTTCATTTCGGCTCTGGAAAATAATTTGGTTCAATTTCCAAGGCCCAAAAGGCCAAACAAGGAAGGAGATGAAGACCGTCCCAACTATTTCCCATTTCATCAAATGTTGGGGCATCCCATTCAGGAGTGTTTTGTTTTCAAAGACCTCCTTCAAAAAATGGTCGACTCGAGATAAGTCAAACTGAAAGGTTCTTCAGCTCAGGTAGCATGTGTTAATGCTATAGATCCAGAGGAGGAAGGTGAGTGGCAAGAATTCAAGAACAAAAATGTGCAAAAATATGATGATTGGATAGTCAGAAAAACGATCAACCGAACTCATTCCATTTTGCGAACACAATTGAAGAAACCAATTGTGTCTTCTGCCATGAATGCCGCAACAAAACCCTCTTCATTAGAGGGAAAATCCTCAAAGAAACGGCATAATTCAAAGAAAGAAGATTAATCATAAGAATATGAGATCATTTAAAAGCCCAAATTATCTTTGACTCTGGCAGATTTTATGCCATCTACTTCGAAGCAATGGGCATTGCCCAATCAAACGAAACAGCCTAAATTGGCTTGTCAGGCAGAGTCTTCATTGGATGAAGAGTTGATCTTCGGTTCTGTTAATATGATTCACTTAACAGATCTTTATGCCAATCACGGTTTTGAACTCGATGAACTGGGGTTCCACGTATCAAACAAAGGAATCAGAGGAAGTTCCAGAGGCTCAGGGTATAGAGGAATACGTGGATCTTTCAGAGGCCACTATTCCAATTCTACCCCTGATATAACTTTTTATGTGGAAAAAACTCATAGTAGAGCCCTTCAAAGAGCTCAACAAGAACAAGAAAGTTCTTCCACACAAGGTAGACTTAGTCCTGGTACAATTATACTAGAAGATTGGTTGAAGGTTTCATCTTCTCCCTCTCAGCAAGTAAATAGACCTATTCGGTCTAATCTTCCAAATCCAAGAGTATTATCAACTCCTATCCCGATACAAGATGCATCAACTTCCAAATCATAAACTCCTAAGGCACCTGAAAAACCACATGTTCCTGTTGGGAAACACAGACCTTTGGATCAAAAATATGATGTATTGAAACACTTGGCCCAAATACCGTCCAAGTTATCAATTCTGGATGCTTTAAATTTTTCAAAGGCTCTTCGGGAGGCACTCATCGAGGCTTTATCGAGTCCTCAGGAGTTTGAAACTGAAATTGATGCAGCCGAAGTCTACCATGTAGAGAATAATCCTGCAGAATGCCATGCATTGATATCTTTCACAGATGAAGATGAAGATGATGTCGTGCATGGACATATTATTCCTTTGTACTTATCTGGAAAGGTCAATGGTGTAGACGTCCGAAGAGTTTTCATTGATAATGGTTCTGGAATCAACCTCATCCCCATTCATACACTTCATCGATTGGGCATCACAGAATCTGATTTATCTCCTTCTACTTTGATGTTACAAGGATATGATAAAAATTAACAAGAACCGTTGGGCGAGATTACACTCAGAACTCAGTTTGGAAATCTTGTATCCAATTCAGATTTCATGGTTGTTGATCAAGACTCAGCCTTCAACATCTTGCTTGGAAGACCCTGGCTACATCAACATGCAGCTATCTCTTCATCATACCATCAATGTCTCAAATATTGTTTTGATGGTCAAATTGGAACATTGTATGGTGATAAATCCCCATTCAAGACATGTGAATCTCAATACATTGAGGCGGAATTCTACCACATGAAGGGAAATGAGAAATCCACAATAAGGGAGATTACCAAAGTTAATGCTTTATATGGTTTGGAAAAGATTCCAGTAAACCCATTAGCACATGTGAGTACAGATTATGTATTGCCTTTCAGTCAAATTGACAGGATAGACCCAAATCAAAATACTCTTATAGAAACACCTCCATAATGTCAATTACGGAAATCAAGCCAGACAGCATGGGATAAATTTCTGATTCACCAAGCAATGATGAAAGCTCAAATGGGGATGTCTTCATTTCATCCGCTGAAATCCAGCAAGTCTATAATTCGCCAATCAGGCCAGAAGAAGTTATAGCAATGTCAGAGGTGAACGATGATGTCGATTCTCAGTCCATTATCTCCTCTATATTACCCAGGGAAGACCCTTCATCATCAATTGGGTCAGAAATGGAAGGTTATTCTTCAAGATTTTCAAATTTTAACATCTCTTCTAATCATGGAAATTCTACTTCATCATCTACTATGCAAGTAGAAACAGAAGAAATAACATATGTTGAAGAAGAAGAGGAAGATCTCAAAGATGCTCCTCTATCATTTGAAGAGGGTATCTCTACCACCGTGGATGAACTCAGAGAAATAAATTTGGGTACAAAAGAAGATCCACGCCCCACTTTAATTAGTGCGGCCATGACTCTTGAAGAGAAAGAGATGTATATTTCTTTTTTAAAGCAAAATTGAGACATATTTTATTGGAACTATACAAAGATGCCAGGGCTTGATCCTGATATTGCCACTCATCATTTGGGTTTGCTAGAAGAACATCGAGGATTCAAACAAGCCGCTAGAAGAACACACCCAACCTATGCTTCCAAAATTAAAGTTGAAGTGGATAATCTCATCAAAGCTAACTTCGTCAGAGAAGATCAATATCCAAAATGGTTGGATAATATTGTCCCAGTGAAAAAGAAGAATGGTCAAATTAGAGTTTTCATTGATTTCATTGATCTTAATCGGCATTATCATAAGGATGATTTTTCAATACCAATTACAGAACTCTTAATTGATGCAATAGCTGTCTATGAAGCACTTTCCTTCATGGATGGATATTCTGGATATAATCAAATCTGAATGGCTCCAGAAGATGAATAATCTACAGCCTTCAAAGCCCCTGAGGGTGTGTTTTTCTATCGGGTAATTCCCTTTGGCCTGAAGAATGCAGGCGCAACATATCAGCATGCCATGCATCGTATCTTCAAACCCTTTTTAGGGAAGTTTGTTGAATGTTATGTGGAAGATTTGGTGGTTAAATACAAACAATGTTCTAATCATTTGGATGATTTGGAAATCATATTCCACAAACTTCGGAAACATAATTTGAAGATGAACCCCTTAAAATGTGCTTTTGGGGTAACCTTAGGAAAATTTCTCGGCTTTGTTGTACGCCATCGTGGTATCGAAGTCGATCCTAATAAGATAAAGTCAATCCTTGGTATGTCACCTCCTCAAAATTTAAAATAATTAAGAGGACTTTAAGGAAACTTAGCCTATATTCATCATTTCATCGCCAATTTGGTAGGAAAAAGTTTACCCTTTACCATATTGATGAAGAAGGGAGTCACTTACCAGTGGACTGAAGAATGTCAAGAAGCATTTGATATTCTCAAGAAGTATCTCTTGAGTCCACCAGTGTTAATTCCACCTATTGAAGGAAGACCACTTATCCTCTATATGACAGCTTTAGAGCGATCATTGGGTGCCTTTCTTTCTCAGAAGAATGATACTGGGAATGAAAACAGTCTTTACTATCTCAGTCGGACTATGCTTGAAGCAGAAACCCGATATTCAAATATTGAGAAGTGCTGCCTAGCATTAATCTTTACAATTCAGAAGTTGAGACACTACTTGCAACATCACGAGGTCCAATTGGTATCTCGCAATAACCCGCTCAAATTCATACTTAGTCGTCTAATGCTTACAGGACATCTGGCAAGATGGGCATTTATTTTACAGTAATTTGATATTCAATATGTGTCTCAAAAGGCAATAAAGGTCCAAGCTCTGGCTGATTTCCTTGCTGAATATCCTTCAGTAGAAGATACATCTTCAGATATTGAACTTCCTGATGAGGAAGTATTCTTTATTTAAGATAGTCTTCAAACATGGGAAATGTACTTTGATGGTGCTTCCAGAAGTCCAATAGGGAGTAAAATGGAAAATCCTAAGTTCAAAAAATTTGGGTTAGGAATTGTACTCATTTCCCCGGAAAAGGCAGTGCTACCTTATTCCTTCTCATTATTGGGAGGCGGTACAAATAATGAAGCAGAATAACAAGCTCTTATCGCAGGATTGGAGTTGGCGCTTCAAGCACAAGTGAGTCACTTAAAGGTGAAAGGTGATTCAGACCTGGTAATCAAACAAGTCAATGGGGATTATGCAATCAGAAAAGAAGAACTAATCCCTTTTTATGATTATGTCAGAGAGTTAATGGAGGAATTTCCTTTGGAACCAACATTTTCTTATGTCCTGAGATCACAAAATGCCCAAGATGATGCATTGGATAATATAGCCACAGCTCTGGCAGATCCAAATCGGGACGAGACAACCATCAGTATTGCCCACCGTCGTATAATTTCACCTTATGTTCAAGCTAGAATAGAGGAAATCAATTAAATTAGTCCCATCTCTAACCATATGGTCATACTACAGGATGGATGACACCTATTAGGGAATACCTTCAAAATGGAACACTTCCACCTAATAGAGTCGGGAAAGAACAAGTCTGGAGACGTGTGGTCAATTTCACTCCTTATGATAGCCCATATCACCTAGAGAAAATTCTTTACAAATGTGGTTTTGATGGAGTTATCTTCGGATGCATTGATGGTGAATAGACAATGGCTGTCATGAAAGAAGTGCATGCAGGAGTCTGTGGTTCCCACCAGTCTGGACATAGACTATCTGATCAAATTCGAAGGCTTGGATACTTTTGACCTTTAATGATACAATATTGTGTTGATTTCACAAAGAAGTGTCATTCTTTCCAAGTACATGCCAACTTCATTCATCAACCCCCAGAGTTGCTTCATACAGCTAAATACTCATGGCCATTTTCCACATGGGGAATGGATGTAGTTGGACCTTATCCTTCGGCTAAAGCCAAGCAGTTTAAATATATTCTTACTACTACTGACTTTTTTTCCAAATGGGCAGAGGCAATACCCATCAAAGAATTCAGTTCTAAATGCATTGTTAACTTCATCAAGTCTAACAGCATTACCAGATTTGGTGTCCCTCATACCATATTGATGGAAAATGTCACCAACTTCTGTTCATCTGAGGTGAGGAAGTTGTATTAAGAATACAACATCAAATCCAACCATTCATCTCAGTATCATGCAGTGTCCAATGGCCAGATAGAAGACTTCAACAAGACTCTTTCAAACATACTGAAAAATATGGTGGATAAAGATAAGAAATTATGGTCTGATAAACTTTTTCATGCTTTATGGGCTTATCGAACCACCACCCACACTGCAACGTGGTCAACTCCATATTCATTGGTATATGGAACGGAAGTAGTCTTTCCCATTGAGGTTCAATTACCCTCGCTCAGAGTAGCCATTTGTGATCAGTTATCTACAGATGAACAATCTCAAAAGCGATTGGATGAATTGGAACGGTTAGATGAGAAAAGATTGTGCACCCTACACCACTTAGAAGTCTATCAGAATCGAATATCATGAGATTTCAACAAAAAAGTTCATCTTCATTCATTTATTCAGGGAGAATTGGTATTAGTTCTCAGAACTCCAATGATACTAGGAAAGAAACCTCCCAAGATGGAGCCAAAATGGGAAGGACCTTATTCAATACATAAGGTCTACTCCAATGGAGCTTATTCTTTAATATCAATGGATGGAGAACTCATCACTACTCCAACCAATGCTAGATTTTTAAAGAAGTATTTTGTGTAACACAAATACTTTATCGTCCAGTAAGACATTAAACTACACCATCCACGGTCCATGCATATGACCTTAAACTATTTTCATCTCTATCGTCCAGCAAGATGTTAAAATACATCATCATCCACAGTCCATGCATATGACCTTAAACTATTTGCACCCATTTCGTCCAAAATGACGTTAAACTATATTTTCCCCATCGTCTTAGATACAGGACGCTAAACTGTATAGCACCCTTATTATCCGACATGACATTAAACTGTGTCCCTATATTTGTCCCTAATACGTTCAACATGACATTAAATTGTGTCCTCTTTTGTCCTTACTGCATGACATTAAACTGCACATTCCCTCTTTCATCCAACACGACATTAAACTGTATTGTCCCCATCATCCTAGCTACATGACACTAAACTATACAGAAGTCCCTTAATACGTCCTACATGACGTTAAACTGTATTATGTCCTTGCTATATGACACTAAACTATGCAGTACCAATAGTCCTCACTGCAAGACTTTAAACTGCATAGTCCCTTCATATGTCCTATATGACATTAAACTGTGCATTGTTAAGGTTTTTACAACCTCTTTTTTCTCACACCGAGTATGACTCATGTGGTATTAGAGTAAACTTCAACCATAACACCCTCTCTGGGCTGCTAACCATGCGTAAGTCCCAACATATTTTTTTAGGTCATTGTCCCCAAGAACAACTTGATCACTAATTCATTTTTTAATTGAACTGCACGGACTTTGATCCTTGCCTTCTAGGCTGGGTACATAGGAAACCTCCTGAGGTTCAATCCCAAAACCAATCTCTTCATATTGGTTCACCTTTGTCCTTGCTACATGACGTTAAATTGTACAGCACTTTTGTCATGTACGACAATAAACTACAACATTCTTTGATACCCTCACCTGAGAGGGAATCATTATTTACATTGATCTACAATCATGTTATATTCTAAAGACTACGTGCATACATGGAAATTTCTGAACCTTTAATCTTGGGTCAAACCATCATTGCACTAAAGTCCCCTTTCACCCTTCACTTGTACAAACCAAATCTGTACATATGGTATTTCAAGAACTTCGTGCGGCTTGATTCCCATCCTTATGGGATACGTAGGAACGTTTGAGTGTCCCTCAAATCCAGCCCCAAGTCTTTGGGCCTAACCCCAAATTCCATTTTCAGTCCTTTAGATGAAAAGTCCCTATGAAAACACACACTATGTATTCATTATTATGGTCCGAGCTCTATGGCCCTAAACTAAGATCTCCCATACTTTCATCCCACATGACGTTAAACTGTATTTCAATAACTACATATGGCTTGATTCCCATCCTTATGGGATACGTAGTGAAGTCCAGTATCTCAATTCAGGACCCAGCCACAACATGATTATGGTTAGTATTGGTCTGTGTATCTCTACATGCATTGAAAAAATGCCCATTTTTATGTGTCATACTCCTAGTATTAAATACTTCCAGATCTTCATAACCCTTTTCTTGACTTCTGGTCACAAAATTTCCAATTTCTGAGAGTTCTTTTTCCTGACTATGCATCATGTGCCCTTATGTTTCCTTGCATAAACAGTCTATATAACAGACTTATCAGCCAAAAGATACTATTATTTGACTATGCAGCCAATGCCCTTATGTGGCCTTGCATAATTCAACCCCCTAATGGGTTTGTTAAATAATGGTAACTTCATTCTTAGGAAGAAAGCCTCTTTTGTCCTTATTGGTCTTATCAACAATATGTAAAGGATCTGCAAAAAAATAGTCATCCTTAACATATTTTCCCCGTGTTCTTTTTCATGATCTAAAAGTATTCAAGTCTATGGTTTATATTTCTCTTCCCTACGTTTGGGTTAGACCTTCGTAGGAGTGACATTCATCCAGTTCTTAGATGATCTTTCTTGGAAATATCTTCTCCATATTCAATTACCTCTCTCCATACAGCAAACTCTATGCTTTGGAAAATTTGAATCTCCATAAACTTCCACAGGCTTTTTATCAGTAAAAAGGTAAATTTCTGAGAGTTCTTTTTCCTGACTATGCAGCACGTGCCCTTAGGCCGCCTTACATAAACAGACTACATAATAGACTTGTCAGCCAAAAGATACTATTATTTGACTATGCAGCCAATGCCCTTAGGCGGCCCTGCATAATTCAACCCCCTAACGGGTTTGTTAAATAATGGTAACTTCATTCTTGGGAACTACTTCTTCTAATGTCTTTTAGCCCTTTTTCGTATCATTACTCAGATTCAAAATTTCTTAAGTCATAGTTTACATGTTTTCCTTCATACTTGAGTGTGGTAAAATGTTTTCAGATAAGTTTTCAAGGAATTGAGTCAATTTTAACCCATTCAGTCAAAGCTATTTTGACCTTAAACATTATCCTTTTTATGTCTGACGTGCATGACTTTAAACTGCCCACAAAAGGCAAGGGAACTCTAAATAAAAGTCAAGTCCTAGCTTACTAAACATACATTTTCGTATGATTTAGGCAATCTTGAGAAAGTAAAAGATTCAAAGTTTGTAGGGTTATTTATAATAATATTAGAAAAAATCAAACTATGCTTACTATGCCCATTGGCTTAGGTAAAAATTTAAAGCAGGTAGCGAAAGAGAATGCATACACAAATGATTGAATATGAAAGTGTTTTTCATTGATGCATAAAAGTTAGAAGGACATCCACATACTGGAGTCTCTTCTCTTTTTCAGGAATTACAAGAGGCTTTCAACATAACTCTTCATTTGATTCATGATATCTCGAGCTTCATCAGTAGCCACCTATAATTCATTCATTCAACTGGATATAATAAGAGATGCAGTGATACTAGATCTTCTTGGAACAATTGTAAAAGAATTTTCTTGAGTGCGGTTTGAGAAAATTTTCTGCTGATCAAACAGTGACTCTGTTTCTGTCTAAGAGACTTGGAAGATGGATACATGGATTTGAGAATGGGGCATTGGAAGTAAAGATCCATTTAGAGAGAGTACTCTTTTCAAATATTGTTTCTAACGTCATGATAATCTTCTCTCCATCAACCAGTAGTGGAAAACATATCAGCCCATGGTTTTCCATTTTCATATCTAAAAGGAAAATGCATGAAGGAAAAATTTGAAAGTTCACACCATTGTTGCTGCTCTTAATGCACAGCATAACCGAAGTAGAGGGATAGTAGTATGGCTACATCTTGGGCGTATAGTTCTTCGGATCTGGAATATTGACTCCTTGTAGATGAACATGACCATATAAAGGCAGATAAATGCTCTATGGGAAATTGACATGATATTTCTTCAAGTACTTGGCCAAATATGGGAGAGTGTTGTCGCAGATATCATAATAAACATGGTCAACGATGCTCATCATTTCATTAACTCGCTTACTATCCAGTTCATCAGCCATTCTGATTCTCTTGGGAGCCATTGAATCTGCACAAAAGTTGAATAAATTAACTCTTAAATGGGTTGATTTTTCATAAAATTTGTGAAGAAACTCGAAAAAAATGGCTAAGGAATTAAGGAACGCAAGTATGGATGTGTCGCGCAAGTTTTTGACATGCAATTATCACTGCACAAGTCCAAATACCTCTATAGCAGCGCGACAGCAAAGAAATAGTGGAAAATAGAGCAACCTGTGCGGTGAAGGTAACTTGCATGGCGAGAGCTCGAAAATTTGAAATTCGGGTACTTTGCGTGAGAATGGCCACATATATATAGGCCAAGCCTTAACCCTATGCGCCTAAAAGTTAGCACGCTCTAGAGCCAGCGCGATCAACACCTACATGACGCCATCTGCGCACTCAACACTTGCGCGCCAAATTTTCCTTGGTTTTCTTCTTTCCTTATAGTTACATCCTCATTTTCTTTCAGATCCAACTCTGAGGGGGGACTTTTTTTGACGCTCCTTTCTGTCACAGAGTCTAAACGAATTGAAAATGGAAATACCTTGAACCCAAAGTGATTCATCCTTTGAAGAAACATCAAAAATTGACAAAGGCATGAACAAAGATTCAAATGCACTTGGGTCGTGCAAGTTCCACCAAGGTCATGCAAGTATACTTGCATGCCGCTCAGTGGTCGTACAGGTGACTTGCGTTCCCTATTTGAATTTCACTTAGGGTCTTCTCCTGCCTATAAATACCCCCTGTGGGCCCCCTATTTTAGGAGGAAAAATTCCAGAAACTCAGATTTAAGCTCTCGGCGCCCTAGTCTCTTATCAAAGCTTTTGAACACTTCTAAGGTAATTTCTTACCTAGAACGGAAGATATAAAGAGAGGGAGTAAGGCCTAAGTGTTGAAACTCATCAACGCTTGCATGCCTAAGTGGGCAGCCCTTAAGGGAAATGGTCACACTTGCGCGCTGCCTTACCCCTTCAACAGAACTTGTGTGCCCCTCTTCTGGAAGCCTCTAGGGATAGTACTACGGGATTGAGCCAAGTATTTCCCAAGTATTACCCTAAGGGTTGACCATCGTGCAAGTACCCCAATGTCGCGTAAGTGTACTTGCGTGACCAGGACTTGCACGCCCACTTAGGACTTGCGCGCCACCTTCTTTTTGGGTTCCCCCTACCTATTTTGCCTCTCTTATGCCTATCCACCTATCCTCTTCAATATTAAGCCTTCAAAACTCTCTCCAAATTCATTCATGGCATGATTTCCTTGTTGGCTTCCTTATCTGAAAGGAATTCTATGGAACATCTCTTAAAACCTAGTGATTTACATATCTTTATGTCACTAAGGTCAGAGATTTCATTCATTCAACCACATCCTTTAAGATGAGAGAATCCTTAACCTGGTCCTCCTTTTCAGGAGTAAGCCCCAGTCCAAGTTCTCTTAATTTGGGCATCCTCCTTAGGAATAATCCCCAAGTCCCCTAACCTGGGCATCCTTTTCAGGAATAAGCCACAGTAATAATTTCCCAAATCTGGGCATCCTCCTTAGGAGTAAGTCCTAAGTTCCCAAAATCCGAATTTCCTTAACCTGGGCTTCCTTTTTAGGAGTAAGCCTCAGTCATAATTCCCTTTAACATGGGCCTCTTCATTAAGAATAAGCCCCGATAATAATTTCTCTTAACCAGTCTTAATTTACTTTTGACTTGGGCTTCCTTTTCAGGAGTAAAACCCAATCATAAGTCCCTTCCTAATTTGGGCACCTTCCTCAAGAGTAAGCCCCAAGTTAGAATATCCAAATCTCTATAAAGCACATATACCTTTATGGACCTTGTTCCTGGGTTTATTCCCTGAAGTAAAACCCAATCTTTATCTATTTTTTGGGCAGTCATACATACATAAGCCCCACATCATTTATTATGATGGCACAATTGTCTGGTTTTACCAATACCTCTTGTTTCTCACACCGAGCATGACTCACATGAGCTTAGAGTGTAAAAGTAATTATGACATCTTTATTTGAGCCATCAATCATGAATAAACCCCATACTTATTTACTCGAACTACATGGGTTCTGATTCCTTTTCTAAAACAAAGGATACATAGGTAGCCCATCTGCGGGTATGATCCCAACTATGAAATAATTCATGTCCTTCTGAATGACAATAAACTTCAAGTGCCCCGCTGAGTGGCTTTAAAACCAGTATGGTCATCATAATGACCAAGAGAATTTTTATAATGTATTAAAAGATACCATTGACTAAGAATCTCTAAACAAATACATATGATTCTATATCGATGAAGAACCTCGAATACATAGAAAAGATTCTCTAAATCTCATACATATTAATCATTGATTGTCAGATCTAAATAAAAGCTCATTTTCATACTTGGTAATGTAATAAGGATTCATGAACATAACTTAAATCTATAAATAGAGTCCCAGAGTAGACAATAATTCCCCTCAAAAAGGTGTGTTGAGTCCGACCTCCCATCCTCTCAACCAATGCAAATTCTTAAGTCTCATTAGTTCACAACTAATGAGCACCTACCTTTGGAAAGTATGTCCAAATGGATATGGAATCATTGGATGTTTCTGGTTCTATGAACAAACCTGTTAGAAACCGCTTGGAATGTTTGAATCTTAAATCAATGAGATCATCCCCAATTCCATAGGAAACAGTAGGGTTGGCCATTTCTAATATGTTTGGAGAATATGAAAACATTGGTTTGAGAAAAGTGGATTCTATTCATGAAAATGGAGATATATTATGCCACTCCCATATAATTCATGCAAAGTATTATATTGATCATGAATGATTCAGTCACATATGAATGGATTGTGTGAAGGTTATGGCTTAAATCTTGAGAGTACATAAAAAAATTAGAGTTTCATGCATGAGATCCTGCTCATCGTACATAGAATTTAGATGACCATATAAGGTCCCCCTCATCCTATTTATAGGAATGGTTCCCCCATGTTGCACAATCGCACAATAGGGTTGCATGGACATGTGAGAGAGTTGCATACCATAATAGAAATGGGCCCTATACATCGGTGTTTCCCTCAGAAATAAACCGTATGGTCTCTAGTTAGCTCCAATTCGGTTTAGAACTAAAAACATGTATTGATATATAAAAGTTCTATTTTATCTTAAAAAAATGTGTCTATATTGAAAACTCCTTCTATAATAAAGGTGGAAGTTACATGCAACTATGATTGTTCATGTTCAATATTCATCCCAAGCATGAAACCCACTTGCGCGTGAAAGGCACTGCAAAAAAAATTGTGAGCATAGTGGGATGAGTAGTTCCAAAGACACATGCTATATAGGACATCATAACCAAATAGGTGGTGATACAATATATTCCTACAAAGAAGCATAAAATTTCAACATGATAAGATTGAAAAGTATGTATGAATTCAAGTAATGGATTCCATGTATCAAGATTCTTCAACTTCATATTTTGAATGTTTCTTAGACTTGATACTTCTAGTATGTATTCAAGAGAAACTGGACATGGATGGTATAAGATGATACTAGTAAAGCATGATTAATTATTTAAAGTACTAGTCTATAAAAAAACCTATACACCAATCACCATGACTAAAATCCTTTTGAATTATACTTTTTAAAGCATAATTCTAGGATTCATATTGGGATATTGATTATTAAGAAAACTTATTTGGAGTAAACCATATGGAAGATATATATATGATGCTAACAAAATGAGACCCTATGGTATATGTCTATAATTCATAACTAGAAAGGGTTAGAGACATCAATAAATTCCAATAAGATATTAAGATTACATAAATTCATTTATGGATAAAACATGCATGATGATCATATAATATTTTTTTTGGAAATGAAGGAGTTTCATGTGTCTCTAATAGGTTAGTGGGAGCATTATAAGTTTTCAAGATAGATATGTTCATAACATATTGAAATAAATGTTTTGTCTTACTAGTTTGTTAAGACTAAGGAATGAATTTATTTAAGAATGACTTAAAGTGACAACCATGTTATAGGGAATAATATCTAAAAAATAGATCTATTAGTTAACTGAATCTATTAAAAATATATATATTAACAAAATATTGAAAAATACAAGTTGAAACAATTAAAAATCGAATTGTTGTTGGCCTATAATATTTCAAGTAGAACATGCATGGGCATTGGAAGAGATTACTGAGATTAAAAGAATTTCACAAGCCCAAGTGTTAGGAATTTATCTCATATGCCATGATATGTACTGACATTTGATATTACCGGTGCATTATGTATTGTATGTGAATATCAAACTGATCTAACATAATTGCATGGACTTGCAGTTAGGAAAAGCTAACAGTAATTGATAAAGTAAAATTGGATCAATTCCTAGTATCTAGAGAAGTGGAATTAATAGTGATCAAGGGAATTAAACACTCATATTAATTTAGTATAATTTGATCTAGTGTCACAATATGGATAAGGTAATATACAAGAAAAACTTATTACAACTAGTGGATGCCATATCCACAACATTTGATTATGTTGCGACTTCGGATGTAGCTTAAGAAGCAGTTTGATAATGTTATGTTTCAATTTTAGGTTACAAAAAAAGTAAAAGTTTTATTATTATTATTATTATTATTATTATAAGCTTAAACTATATAATTAATCAAGATTCTAATTTTCTGACATGGGTAAAAGTGGTGGGTACTTGGTAATATCACAACTTGAGGGGTTTTATCAAGGTAGTAATGTCAAAATAAGAATATTAGCCACACAATCATGTGGTTAAACCTGACCTAGACATGGAAACATGATAGACCTGGTAGTTATATTCATTATCTGTAGAATCAAGCTTAACATGTGAGAAATAACCAATCATCGGTAGTTGTCTCTAGTGCAAGTGGGAGACTATTAGAGTTGGTTCCCTAGAACCAACTACTTTTTAATTTAGATTGTATGCATATTTATATATTTTAGTATAAATTAAAAATAAAATATTTAATTTTCTTATTCATAACATTAATGTGATGATGTACTAGAATATTTGTTCCATTGAAATGGTCATAGCAGTTCTCTGTTATGATGAGAACCTTTAAGTACTATGGTGATATCCTTGAACTTGGTTCTATAGTCGGATAACATTCTATGAGAAGAAAAATATTATGTTAATTTTCATGTGAGAGTACTCATAAGTGGATGATAATTCATCTCATAAAGTTCACACTTGATAATATTCAAGATGGGAGATTATGATAACAGAACCGCTAGTGGGAATTCTACATGTTTACATGTCATCGAATATTTATATCTACAAGCATGTGTAATAGTCCTTAGACTTTAAGATTATTATTAATGTATGTCATGAATTTATCACTCAAATATATTGATTTAAACCATGGTGAGATAGCTCATGGTGAAGTTGGGTATGTTGGGTGTATCACGAATGATATGTTATTAATGAATAAGTCGAGGAAGGACTTTTCCCTTCCATCTTTATAGAAGTCGATATCTTGGCCCTTTGATTGAAATGAAATTTTCACATTAAATTTCATTTCCATGGTGTAATAATGAGTTTATTTTAGATATTCAAATAAATATATAATAAGCATATATATTGATGAAATGGTTATGCAACCTTCTTGATGAGATATCATAAAAAAGGGATTATATTACACAGTGAGTTTTCATATGTGGTTGATGCCTTTACATCATATCATCTTCCTTTATGGGTGTCTTGACCCATTGATAGGTAATAATATTTAATTTTAGGTAGGTCTTTTGATATGTACATCATGCATTCATTTTAGGGAGTTTTAATACAATTATTTCTATAATTTATAGATATTATTTCCAATTTTTGGACTGTTTAACTTATTTTTTGATTTTTTGCAAGATGTAATGAATATTTAGAAAAGGAAAAAATGTGTTTTTTATGCTATAACATCCTGAACTAGAAGCCATTATCCAACACCCCAAGCTAGTGGGTCACATGGCCTCAAGTGATCCTCTTCATATGCTAGATGTTTTTGACTAGCAGTGAGGGCATAGGGTAAGTCTGTGGGGATACTATACCCTCATTTCAGAGTGTATCATAGTGTTAGTAAACATAACATTAAACAGCGGAAGAATTAAATCATCCAGACAGAAGAGAAATATACAATATAGGAATAGATAATCAATTCCATAATTAATCTCATATACAAAATGATGAGTCACATCATGTCTCTACAAAGTAGGAAAATAGTTATACAAGATTCTAGTATAATACAGGTATCAAAATACCAAAAAGACCAAAATAATTATCCCAGTTATAATCACAATCCTATCTCGGTCCTGTGCTCCCCTACTCATAAGCAATAAGAAAATCAAGTATCATACAACGGGAACTTTCCCCAGTCCCTGACTGCATCCATGAAGTTTTTCCGGGTACCCAACAATGGCCTGAATGTGGTGTGAGATAACACTCAGTAGGCCACCACCAATGGTGTCTATAAAAAATCTATCATGTGTAATATAAACAATGGAAGTTTGCAATATATATCATAGGTATAGTAGTACTTAAAGTAAAGTGTGATCATGTTCATCCAAACATGGCTCCTTATAAGAAAAAGAAATAAATTGTATACAAGGGCTACTTAAAAACATGAATAAACAAGTGATATTGTACAGTCTACCCACTAGAGTCAAATACCCATACCATGGATGTCTATAAAGCATAGAAAAAATATCCACCACATCCATATCGTATAAACAAGTGTAAACATCCTCATGGCCATGTCATATAATCCATTGTACAATACCTTCACAGCCACACCGTATAATCAAGTGTCATCCACAATGATCATGTCATGTAATCAAAAGTTTCAGACCACGAAGGGCTAGATCCAATGTATAGAAGACCAAGGAATCCATGTTGAGTTCTAGGAGTATCTCTATGAAAACTCAATAAATACTTGGGTGGGGTCTAAGAAGCATTTCAATAGACCACATCCACTACAAGCTTAAGAAGGCCAGATCTGAGGGGTAGCAAGGCCCAAGGAATCCTATATAATCAAGATCCAATGAGTAAACAAGTTTAAGGAATCCACTATCATAATCAAGATCCATGGGAGAAACATCCATGGCATCCTATGGAATCAAAATCCAAGGTATACCAACCGAGGTATCCACTACCATAATCAATACATCGTCTCATTACATTCATTATCTCATAATCAATTACATTCCATAAGTTCATCCAACTCATGTAACAATTCCATTTAAATAGTTAACTCAATTACATCATGTCAATACATGGAAAAGGAATCATTAACTCTCTCCTATAATCTCAATTCAATTTCATTTAATTTTAATGGATCCCGCTAACTAGGTGAGAAATCACACACCCAATAGGATGGTATAAATCAAGGTAGTTACAAGGTTCACCCCATGGGTGGCCTAGATTGGGGAAACAACATCCAAAAATCACAAAGAAACTAGTGAGCATCCCTAATAGGTTCTAATTCATCCATTCCAACCATTCAATTCATTTTAGGGGCACTTTCAAAAATTCCAGCATGCAGAACAATAGTAACTATGATTATAAAACACAAAACCCCAAAGAAAAGGTATATACCACCTACCGTAGATCTATAGTATATAAATCATCCAGTATCAAGCTCTTATTTGGTTCAGATCAATAGAAAAAACAAAAAACAGATAAAAATCCTAAAAATAGAGCATATTATCTTGAAGAAAAATAACTTTTTCAATACCAAGATTAATGAATAATGGAATAAGAGGAATAGAGTAATCACCAGTGTGAATACAATGAGACTATAGGTGTTTTAATTTGAGTCCGGATGGAGAAATGGTGGAAATCCTATGAAGATGGCTTCAAAGGAGCTCCCAAGGCCACAGTCTGGTCTAACTGAGGAATAAATAAAATGGGTTTAGGTTTTAATATATTTTAATGTAAAATTGTCATGTCCCCTCTTTTAAATAGGTCACATGTTTTGGTTACATGATTGGAAAAATAATGCACCAACTATGCACCCCTTACTACCTCAAAGAAGACTTTTTATGGTCATGGTACACGCTTAGACAAACCATGTGTCGATCGTTCACTAATACTCTATAAAAAACTGTAGAGCCCCCAAATGGGCATGTGCCTTAGGTTTCAAGGTTACATAAAACTGTGTGGCCTCCTACAGCCCTCTAACAAGCCCTGCATGGTTACTCCTAACTGTGCAGCTTGGGCCACACAGTTTCCTCTAACCATGTGGCCTAGTTGTTTTTTTTCAAAAGTTAGGATTTGGGCTCCAAACAAGCCATAGAAACCCCTGAAACTCCCATGATCTAAAAATTCACTCACATTAGGTCTAACACAAGGAGTTAAACTGAAAATAAAAAAAGTCTTACCTCGTAGGAAAACTTGATATCTTACAATCTTCCCCCCTTAAAACAATTCATCCCCAAATTGACCTTCCATGGGTGGTCAAGAATATCTTGAGAATAACTTCGACCACTGAGCAAGTACACCAGCCTCCCACTCCCAATTCTCATCTTGTAAATGATCATGCTTCCATATCACCCATACTAGAGGAACTGACTGACCATGGAGAACCTTCCTACTCCTATCAACAACAAGAATAGGATTCTCTTCAAAGGAAACATCTACCTGTAACTCTACCTCATCTAGATTAATAGTGTGATATGGGTTTGAGTGATAACAGTGTAGCTGAGATACATGGAGGACATTGTGCATGGCTTGGTAATTGTAACTGATAGGCTATTATCCTAACTCTCTCTAGAATCTTGAATGACCTGATATATCACAGTGAAAGATTACACTATCTCTTAATCCATTTGTGTCCCAACCTCAATGAGATACGTAAAAAGACATGATCCCCAAACTCGAACTCTAGAGGTCGTCGACAGTGATCAATATATGATTTTTTACTCGACTATGCAGTGGAAATCCATTTAAAAATCAACCGGACATGCTCTTAAGTCTCCTGAATGAGATGAGGTCTGAGTGAAGATGCCTCTCTTCCCTATAACTGGCATAGGGGTGATTGGGATGGCCTACCATAAAAATCCTTATTGGGTGTCATCTGTATCTTCACTTGATAGCTATTATTGTAGGATAACTCAATAAGGGGTATATGTCTCTCCCAAGAGCCCCTAAAATCAGGGAAACATGTTCTAAGCATGTCCTCAAGCATATGAATTGTGCACTCTGGTTATCCATCAGTTTGAGGGTGGTATGTTGTGCTCATAAGCACCTATGTACCCAATTCCCTCTACAAACTCTATCAGAAACAATACATAAACTGGGTGTCCCTATCTAATACAACGTTCTAATGAAACCCATGAAGTTATACTATCTCGTGGATATACAACCTCCCAAGCTCATCCACTAAGAATGTATCCTTAATCAGTAGTAAATTAGAAATCTTTGTGATCCTATCAATAACAATCCACGCTACATCACTATCTCGAGGTGGCCTTAGTAACCTAGTTATGAAATCCATCATAACATCATCCCACTTTTACTCAGGAATGGGTAACTACTATAAAAGTCTATCTAGTCATTGGTGTTCTGCCTTTACCTACTAACAGGAAGAACACCTCATGAAAAAAACTAGCTACCTCATGTTTCATCCACAACCAATAATACTAGCGATGTAAATATTAATACATCTTGGTAACATCGAGATGCACTGCCCATACTGAGGCATGAAACTCTCACATCAACTCCTCGTGTATGTCTGTTGGAACCCATACGCAACTATGAATATACAAAATCTCACCCTCACCTATAGTCCAACCAGGATGGGGTCCTCACCTTCCACACTCTCCCATAGGACTAGGCCCTCAGAATCCAATAGTTTTCTCATTCCCACTCTATCCAAAAGAGTATAGGTCATGGATAAAGAAAAAAAATAAAAGCTTTTCCTTTTCCATCATGTACCTCTAAGTGAATCTATGAAAATAATTCCATGAGCTTCTACTCACTACTGTCCTTCTGAACTACCTGTATTTGATTCCTCCTGATCAGTGCATCGGCCACTGCATTGTCTTTACCATGTGTATAGTCAATCTCAAAGTCAAAAGAATTTAGTTAATAAACCCACCTTCACTGCCTCATATTCATATCACACTATGTAAATATATAATTGAGGCTCTTATAGTCCATGTACACCACAAAACACTCTCCCAGTAAGTAATTCCTCTAATAGTGCAAGGCATGTACAATAACATCTAACTCGAGATCATGCGTCGGGTAGTTCCTCTCATGTGGCCTCAGCTGACAAGAATCATATGCCACAAATCTATCCCCCTACATCAGAACTACTCTTAGCTCGATGCCTAATGTACTATAATACATAGCATAGATCCTTCCCAGATCTAGAAAAATTAGGACCGACGTAGAAGTCAGTCTCCCTTTCAGCTTCTGAAAGGCTATCTCGCAGGTATTTGTCCATGAAAACTTCACACCCTTCTTATTCAAGCCTGTCATCAGCACCACTAAGTGTGAGAAGTCTTGTATGAAACACCTATAATATTATACTAGCCCCAAGAAACTCCATATATCAAATAAATTCTTGGGATTATCCCAAGAAACTACAGCTCTCACCTTTTCTGGGTCAAACGATACTCCTATCTTTGAGATAATATGACCCATGAAGTGAATCTTATCCATCCATAAGTGGCACTTTGTGATCTTAGTGTATAAATAATTCTCTCTTGGAATATCCAAAATGATCTCAAGATGTTCAACATGGTCATGTTGATTGTGATAATATACCAAGATATCATCCATGAATACCACCAAAAACGAATCCAGATAAGGATAGAAAACTTGGTTCATCTGTGCCATTAAAACTACTGGCGCATTTGTGAGACTGAATGGAATAACCAGATACTCATATAGATCATACCATCTATGACAAGTTGTATGATGTATTTCTACAAGTCGAACATGCACCTGGTGATAACCCAGTCTCAAATCAATTTTCGAGAACACCGAGATCCACGTAGATGATCAAAAAGGTCATCTATTTGTGGTAAGGGACACTGATTCTTAACTGTCAACTAGTTCAATTTATAATAATCTATACATATCTTAAGGTTATCATCCTCCTTTTTCATAAAAATTACTGGATAACCCCATAGATAAGTACTAGTTTGAATAAACCCATTTGGCTCTAAGTCCTCTAGCTACCTCTTGAGCTCTTGTAACTCCATAGTAGCCATCATATAAGGAAGAATAGATACCGATGTTGCTCCTGACACTAGATCAATTTAGAAATAAACCTCTCTCTCATGAGGTAAACTAAAAAAAATCATATTTAAAAACATCCCTAAAATGATAAAACACTAGAGGGAAGCCAGTATAATATGGTCCCTGGTCATCCAAATATAAACTAGCAATATGGATTGTCATCCCACCAAACCCATGATACTTTGGTCCATCTTGAGTTGTTAGGACATCACATTAACCCTTGTGAATAAAAACTCTGACCTCTAGTGATATGAAATTCACCCTTTGGCGATATTAATTTATATAGGCTTGATAAGAAGCTAGTCAGTCCATCCCAAATATGATGTCAAACCCTATCATCTTGAGGGAAAAAAGATGTCATGCAAAGTGACACCCACCTATCTCAAGGGGACACTCCCTATACTGGCATATACCCTCTGTTATAATTCCAAAATGAGTATCCAAGGTCCTAACACCATCATAACACTAAACAATGAGCACAAGGATCTCCGCCATAGGTGCAGATATGAAACTATGTGATGAACCTATATCAAAAAGAGAATATAGTAGAATAGAGGCTACTAAAATCATACATATCACTATATATGGCCTGACACTCTACACCTTAGGTATAGGATGTATAGATTATATCTAGCATAAATTGAAACCCTGTGAAACAACCTCACTACCTAGAGTATGCCCACTCTAATGTCTAGGTACAACTATTTTATGGCTACCTTGGCCATGACCACCACCTCAGATTGATCAAATGGTAATGCTCCAGATCCCAGCCTATCATGGAGCTATGAAACTCACTCCTGAACTTGAAGTTAGAGATGACCCCATTTCACTGACTGTTGGAGATAAGGTCATGCAAAAATGTTGCATGTGTCCCATTCTACCACAAGCTCGGCACTCAAATGGGTCTTGATCACAACAATTCCCTATATGTACTCATCTTACACACTGATGATAGAAAATAGATCTACTATCACTAACAACCTGGTTGGTACTCCCCTCATGAGAAACCTCAAAATTGTGCTTCCTGCCACTGGAAGTTGAACTACTGGGCTGAGAGACTATACTACTCTGCTCTTCACCCCTAGCTTACCTTGGGTTCTACTCTATAATAAGCACCTGATTCACTATCATAGTAATGGTCATCAACCTAGACATATTGATCTACAATCGAATGGAATTCTTGAGACCTTCCTCAAAGCATCTCTCCCTTGATATCTCATCATCATGGTATATCAGCCCAAAACATTGAAGCACTAAAAAGCATGCCGAATAATCCATAATAGTAATCATGCCCTTCTCTAGATGCATAAACTCACTAGATCACTCTACTTTAAGAGTCTCAAGGAAAATTTAGTCATAAACCTAGATTAGAAATCCCTCCAAACCATCTCTTGGCATGTATTATCCTAGTTCAAAACATCCCACCAATGCTTAGCTACTCCCTGAATCATATAATGAGCTTCACTCTCCTCTCATGAGGTGTCTCTAGATGATCAAAGATCAAAAAATTAGTCTCAATCCACAGATCAACAGTATGTGGACCTCTATCCCTCGAAAACGTGAGCATATGTTGCTGTTGGAACACATGCTTCAACTATGCCATGGAAAAGGTAGGTTATGGTGCTCCCTAAAAAGTATGTATATAGCATAGAAAACCCTTGAGGAATTGGGCCTCAACACCCATGTTTGGAATAACTACCAGTGCCTCAGTTGGCACTACAAGAGGATCTACTGGTATCCCATGGACCACCACCTCTAGATCATGGTCATCACCACCCTCTTGGCATACGATTGAGGTTTTCATGGTGGCATGTCTCTATAATTCCAAACACATGCCTCAAAAAAGATTGATAACCAGAATATTGCATTTTAAAACATAGGATGGGTCAAAACCTTCCTATAAAAAGACCATACCTCTCTGCCTACTCATAAATCCAAGATTAGGTAAAAAGGAACGGTCATAAACATCACTAGAGACATTGCCTACTACCCACTCTAAAGTTGGGTCAAGGTCTAGTTCTCTATTTAACTATTTCAATTTCAATTTAAATTCACATTTATATCATGGTTCTATTTAAATGATTAAACCTAATGGTTCACCACTTCTGGTCTATAAGGGCCCATACACCTCATGAATCAAAATATGGCATCCACTTAATCCATACCCTCACACATTCTAATCCATGTGACCAATGGTCCATGACTCAAAATTCCATAATTAGCTACTTAAGGTGTCTAATATAGCCCAATTAAGAAAACATTGTTGAGGTTACGGAAGCCACTCTAAGTATCAACTATGTTTCTCAACTCTCTATAAGAACACTAATAGGATTGCAAATATATCACACAAGGAACATATCACAAATTCATTTAGTCAAGAAATGCATCTTATATGGCATGGCATGTTAATCCTAACAGGTTCCTAAAATTAAGCATGAGATGCATACCCTCATCTCATCAGGCAATGGTAAAACAGATCCTCAATCATATCAATAATTACATCACAATTCAAGTGCATCACCTAATAGTGGAATCAAATCAACTGTAATATGAAAAATCTAGAAAAATAACAATTTTTCATTCATAGAAATTTAGATTTTCTCTATAAATGGGTTAGATACTCCCAGTTACAACTCATTACCAAATTTCAATTCCTTCATAATCCCTGACTATTATCCCAAAATAGTAAGGTAAGAAAAGAAACAACCTTTGATACTACTTTGTAATGTCCTAACCTAGAATCCACTATCTGATTCCCCGAGTCGGTGGGTCACATGGACTCAATCATGCCTCCTTGTAGGCTAGATTCTAACAACTAGAAATGAGGGTCTAGGGTGTATATGTGAGGATACTATTCCCTCATGTCATAGTGTAGCATCCTGGTAGTAAACATAATAGTCAATAGCATAAATAATAAATCATCCAGACAAAAGAAAAATATCTAAGATGGGAATAGATAAAAAATTATAGAATTAATCTCATATACAAAATTATGAGTCTTGTAATGTCTCTACAAAGAATAAAAATAGGTATACAAGCATCCAATACAATACATGTATCAAAATACCAAAAAGACCAAAAGAACTATAACATCTAGCAACACAATCCTAGCTCAGTATTATGCTCCCCTTCTCCTAAGAAATAAGAAAATCAAGCATTGTATAGTGGGCACTTTCTCTGGACCCTACCTTCGTCCATGAAGTTTTTTCGGTTACCCAAAGACGGCTCAAACAAGGTGTGACATAACACTCAGTAGGATACCACCAATGGTGTTTCTAAAAAAACCAATTTTTGTAATATAAACAATGGTAGTGTATAATATATATCATAGGTATATTAGTAATGAAAGTAAAGTGTGGTCATGTCCAGCCAAACATAGCTCCCTGTAAACAAAAGCAATCAATTATATACTAGGGATACTAAAAAACTTGAATAAACAAGTGATACTATCTAGTCTACCCACTGGATTCAAATACCCATACCAAGGCTATTTATAGATATTATCAAAAATATCCACCATGGTCATGTTGTATAAAAAAGTGTAAAAATCCTCATGGCCACGCCATATAATCCATTGTACAATACCATCATGTCCATGTCATATAATTAAGTTCCATCCACAATGGTCGTGCCATGTAATCAAAAGTGTCAGACCACAAAGGGCCAGATCTAAGGTATAGAAGACCAAGTCGTCTACATCGAGTCTCAGGAGCATCTCAATGGAAACTCACTAAATACTTGGGTGGGCTCCAAAGATCATTTCAACATACCAAAACCACTATGAGCCCAAGCAAGCCGAATCCAAGGGGTGGAAAGGCCCAAGGTATCCTACAGAATCAAGATCCAAGGATTACACAAGTCTAATGCATCCACTACCATAATCAATATCCATGGGAGAAACATCCATGTCATCTTATAGAATTAGGATCCAAGGTATACCAACTGAGGCATACACTAACATAATCAAGACATCATCTTATTACATTCATCATCTAATAATCAATTACATTCCATGAGTTCATCCAACTCATGTAACAATTCCATTTAAATATTTAAATCAATTACATCATTTAAACACATGGAAAAGGAGGCATAAAATCTCTCATATCATCTCAATTCAATTTCATTTAATTATAATGGCTCCCTCTAACTAGGTGATAACTCACACACACAATAGGATGGTATAAAGCAAGTAAAGTACAAGGAACACCCCATGGGTGGATTAGGTTGGGTAAAAAACCTCCAATAATCACAAAAGAACTGGTGTTAATCCCTAACAGATTCCAATTCATCCAATTCAACCATTTAATTCATTTTAGGGGCACCGATGTAAATTTCGGTGTGTATCACAACAACAAATATGATTATAAAACACAAACCCCCAAGGGAATGGTATATACCACCTAACATAGGTCTACAGTAGAGAACTCATCTAGTATAGATATTTGATTTGATCTATATTGAGAGAAAAATGGCACAATAGGATAGAGTACTCACTAGAACGAATCCAATGAGACTGAAGGTGTTTGAATCTAAGTCTGGATGGAGAAATGGTGGAAAAGCCTATGAATATGGATTAAAAGGATCTCCTAGGTCTATGATCCTATCCAATGGAGGAATAAATAAAATAGGTTTAGGTTTTAATATATTTTAATGTAAAATGGTCATTTTCCCTCTTTTAACTGGGTCACATGGTTTGGTCACATGGTTTGCAAAATCATGCGCTAATCGTGCGCCCCTTAATACCTCAAGGAAGACCTGGCATGGTCATGGGAATGTTTATACAAACCATTTGTTGACTATGCACTAATCCTATTTCAAAAACTATATAGAAATCGCATAGGTATGCACCTTAGGTTTCATAGTTTCATCAAACTATGCACCCTCCTACAGCCCTCTGTCAATCCTCACACGGTTACTTCTAACTGTGTGGCTTGGGTTGCACGGTTTCCTATAACCGTGCATCCCAGCTATTTTTCTCTAAAAGTCTAGATCCATGCTCTGAAAAATCCCCATACACCCCTAAAACTCTCGTGATCTCAAAATTCAATCACATTAGATCAAAACCAAGGAGTTAAACTGGAAAAAAAAGATGTGTACTTCATAGGAAAACTCTAGATCTTATACTTGTTGATGGAAAATTCACACTGCGACACAAAGTAGTGTGGTACGACACTGAAATATTGAATTTCGAAACCAAAATCACTTAGAGATAAAGAAGACCATAGAACCTAGAGAAAGTAATTTTCATTCATGGGGTCGATATAGAGTTGCACTAAAGTTCAGGGTGCCCTTTCACATCATGAATGTTTCAAGGCAGATTTGATCTGCAAACCAATGGTCGTCGAACTTCTCATAATTTGAAACACTTATATGGCACGAAAGATTACAAGGAGTGAAAATAATTTGGATCATGAATTGAATAAAATAAAAAAAATAGGGGTCGTATGTTACACGATGTGAAACCTACTTTCATGTCGTGAAAGCCTCGGGCAGACCCAAGAATAGTGATTTTGACAGGAATTCATTCAGAACACACCTTTGGATGACCCGAGACAAGATTTGATGACCTCAAACTCATTAATAACCATATTAATGGCCAGTTAAAGCTACAATGAACATCTCCAATCCTTATAAATAAGATACTAGGGTTTCACTCCAAAGGATTCATTCGGGAGGCACCGTCGTTGGGATTGAGGATTGCTGATGTTGTGATGAGTAGAATAGGATATTTATTTTCCTACCTCCCCATGTATATCATGAGGGGGTATACCTTGTGTAAAGAAAATTTAATGAAGGGGGGTTGATTTTTTGAGGTATTTTATTTATTGAATGCAATTAATTTGGGTCTTTTGTTGTAACCCTAATTTCTCAATTCTATTCTTTTTCTTTAATCATGCATGATCATTGTGTGATCGGTGAGGGAGTGATGCTTTCAATGCATTGACTATTGAATAATTATCAACATGAACATTGGGTGGATTGTTTTCTATGTTTAAATCTGCTTCTAAGTTACTAGATCATCAAAAACCTGAAGTAACATGACTATTGTAAAAATGAAAAATCGGTGATTTTATGGTTGTCTACCATGAGAATTGGATTCTATTAAACTCAGTTCTGACACTATAAGATTTTTATTTCATTATTTTATGCCCTAATAAATCATAAACCTAGAGTTTTAATTGTTGGGCATGTTTTCTATTTTTCTTGAACCACAAACATTCACCATTCTCTATCTTCAATCAAATTATTCTAGATTTCATTCGTTAAATAGTTACATATTTATTATTAAATTAGTATTTTATCCAACCCTATCTTTGTGGTTTATACCTCATACTTTCATATCCTATACTACCTTGTAGTTTAGAGGTTTGTTTGATTCATGTTATAGATTTCAAAATTCAGTAACCCTGTAGGAATTAACGACACCCCGTGGGCTATCATCTTACCAATGCCACTGAGGAAGAATCCTAGAAGGTCACACACAAAATGTTTCCTTTAGTATTAGTTAAATATAATTTATATTTAATGGTTGTAATTAATATTATTCTCTAGAATGAGCAGTAATATTTATTCAGGATTTATTAAATGATTGAAAATATTAAATATATATTTATTTTCATGTTAATTGTTTAATTATGTAAATATATAATATTTATTTATCTCTTGTGATTCTCAAAGTAATAAATAATTATTTATTAATTAATAATTAAATTATTTAATTATATTAATATCAGAATAAATGTTCTATTTTCCATATTGTGAATATAATATTTATTTATGTATTGAATGTATAATAATTATCTCTTGTTATTTTCAAGGTAATAAATAATTATTATTTGAATATTAAAATAATAATTTAATTATATGGACCACGGATATAATATTTATTTATGATATTTATTTAGGAATTCAATAAATGTCAAGGAGGATGAGTGGACCTAGTTATTATCCTAGTGATAAATATTTATTAATCATACTACAAATAATATTTATCATTTTGTGGGTTAGTGCACACCATAGAATAAAATAACATTAATATTATTTTTCATGACATGAGGTTCCTTTTAGGTTTAACATATTATTAGAGGCCTTTTTGAAATTAATTAATATGAAACTCTAACCCTGAGTCTAAAAATAAATAATTGTGAGAATTGTGAGGGGTTAGTGTTGTGCGCAACATTCTCCTCCATAGATAATACTCTCTCAACAAGAATGTATCTAGGGTTTTCTCTCAAGCTCGGGAGATTCTTTATTCCTCCTTCATTACTCTCAAATGAGAGAGATAAAGAGACAATCCTTATAGAACTAAAGGATTGTACTTGTGATCAAGGTAGAAATGCAAGATGGTTAATACCACCATGCTAGCACCCAAAGTACAATCGGCAACATTCTAAGATCAAAGGAGCATGTGTGGATCACTATTAGAGGGGCTCCACTTTCATCAACACAACAAAAATACAATTAAATAGACTTCAGATGGTCATCACCTGCATTGAAAAAATATTTCAAGACCGAGATATTTCTTCATTCTATTAAATTAATTATAAATTAACATGAAAATAGCATTTGATTCAGGTGAAAAATATTGTCAACGTTCTTTGGAAAAAATTCCATTAGTCATGACGTTCACATCCTATATATTTTGAATGATCTATTGAATTCTAAAAAAGATGAGATATTCATAGGCCCACAAGGTGCTTTCATTGTGTCTAGAACCAACATATATATATATGTATGTATGTATGTATGTATGTATGTATGTATGTATGTATGTATGTATGTATGTATGTATGTATGTATGTATGTATGTATGTATGTATGTATGTATGTATGTATGTATGTATGTATGTATGTATGTATGTATGTATGTGCATTTTACACATATATGTATATTTATATATACAAATAGGAGTTTCATAAGATGATTTTTTTAAATATAGTATTCTAAAATTGTATCTTATTTTATAAAATACTTTCTAAAAGTGATTTCAAATGTGTGTTTCAAAAGTATGATTTAGAGTCTCATTTGGAAATTTAAGAAAGTATCATGATGTTTACCTTGGGATTTTATATGGCATTAAAATAAGGAAGTTTTTATTAGAAAACTATAACTATTTTCAAATGTTAAGGCCTGATTGGTACTTTGAAATGGTTTTCATGAAATGTGTGCACCCTCATGGAAGCCCCTATCTTCTGGTTATATTATGATATTGTTATTTACTTTTAAATGGGTTGTTTCATATGGATGAGTGTAGGGAGGTGGTTAAGCATATGTGTTTGGATCATATTGATTTTTCATTGATGTGTTGGATGCAAAGGCTACCTAACATCAAATTACTTATCATTATAATGATCTTAGTCATCTCAATGAGGGATGATAGAGGGAGAAAATCTAGTCTAGATCAGACATAATAGATCCTCCATGGTATTAGAGGCTATAGGTAAGTGTCGCCAATGAGTCTAGTTTAGAGTAATTGTTTGGTTATAGACTTAGGGATGTATTGATAGGTCAACAGATGGTTCTAACCTAAGTATGTATAGGGTTGATTCATGGGATGTTTAGAAACTACCTATGATCACATACTTTTCTTTTACCACCATTTAATTGTACTTTTGTATTTCTTTATTACATATCTTATTATTTGATGTTGTGCATGGAACTTTGATACACAGAGTGGTTATGTCAGGTTTCTAGGTGGAAGCTCCATGTTTCTTTTTATTTATTAGAAGAATTCATTCCCACGAGCTCTTATTTGATGTCATGACACTAGTTATTATCCTGAGGTGATAAAAAATGCACCTTCGGTATGTCACAATCTTATTTGGGTGCCTAATTTAGGGTATGAAAATGATGTATCCCCCCCATGTTGTATCGTGGTCTTCCTCAACCACGGGCCACCATGTTGCAACCCTTATGGTTTCACCGTTGTGGATGCATATAGCTGAAATTTTAGTTGTAGGTCCACATGACATTTATCCTTCATCAACATGAACACTCTAAAAACCAATTGGTCCATGATACATGCTGAAATATATCTTCTAAATATGTTTAAACTCTTAAAATATTGATCTGAACACTGGTTTTCAAAACAAATCCCTCATCAACCTTAAAAATTTAAATTTCCTCTGAAATTTACATGTCACAAAGGAATGGGTATTTACATAGATCTACCATTCATTTGGGTTTGTTTCAACTGAATTAGATGAGAGATGATTTTATAAAACAAATCATATATAACATAACTTATAATATAGCCTCATAGCATCAGATGTATATAAGCATTGGGGCATATATCCTTCAAAATAGTCGGTGTAATGATTGTGTTGTTTTGTCACAGTCCCATGTTAATTAGACACAACCCCAGTGTAACTATCAAGTTAGAAACACTTATATCCAATAAGTGAAATTACACTCATACCATATAACATGCACCATTACAAAAGTTATAACCAATAAATTAGCATCTCATGATTGGAAATGCATTAGATATAGTGTTATATACTCGACGCATCATTGTATATCCTTATCGGTATTTAATAGAATATTACCACCCACTTAAATAATCATCTCACTCATTATCTCATCATAATTTCATCATGTGAATATATATCTATCATATAAAGAATAATGAAGGGTTTAAAAATACTTAATCATAAATCATTTTCTCAACCAACATGATTTAGAAAAATGTGGGGACTATTTTGGTTAGAGTCTATATCTCTACAAGGATTGCTTCTCTTGAATTTATTGGACCCTAGTTTATCAGGGAACTAAACAAAGACATGTTCTATTCGAAAATTATTAAAAAAAATGTGGTTAGAGTCACGTACCTTCTAATACTCCTCACTAGGTTACATTATTCATTCTTTTTTTTTCATAATGCTAGTACCAGGGCACGCAGCGGAAGCCAGTGGGCCAAGGATTTAAAAACTTTCATCATCAAAATGATGAAACTTCATCATATATAATGATATTATTCCCAGTATAGGTCTGAGGATCTCTCATGAATATTTCAAAGAACAAAAAAATAATTGAATAAAGACCTCATTCAAATTGGCAGTGCATTCAACTGCAGTTCATTGTCTACGATTGTTGCTAAAAGGATATGAGGTTGAACCCCTCTAGATCATCCATACACACTTCAACGGTCTATGAAAACATATTTCATAGAATTCTGGGTGTTGGCACAGAGCTTCAACGAATCCTTCAATGTCGCGATGATCACCTTGACTTTTTTCCTCTGATCTACAAAGAAGTTCTTGGATCGATTTACCGAATAGTGTCTTTATCTCTTTAGAAAACATAAAGGAGGAGAGAGAATCTCTCAATCCATTGGAATGAATAGTCCATAGAATGATATCCCTTATCTTCTTATATAGTGGATGTTAAAATACCCAGAAAGGGTTCCCCGACCCTCGTATATCCAACGCCCACTAAATAAGCAATAAATTACACATTACAATGAACTAACTATGTCACAATCACCATTTATATTTTATCAAATACCTTTAATATATAATAAATATATTAAATGATAAAACTGATTCATTAACTCGACTTTTAATTTTCACAATATTAAATGAACCTCGAATATTAAAATAATACTCATTCATATAATATATTCTCATGTATTCACTTAATACCTTATGAATACCTTTAATAAATAAATTTAACCTAATTATTCTCTACTCAGATAATAATGACTTTATTCATTGTTGGTAATCAATTATTAATTAGACAACTCTCATAACCCATGGTGGGGCCCACCATGTCCTATATTCATATTCACTATAATAGGTTAGACTTTTGAATATCCTATTGTGTGTGACCCTATAGGACCTTATCTAGATAGAACTGAATACTATTCATAGACTAAAAGTGGAGTCTAAAAACCCATCAAGGCCCCTAAAAAGATAATGAATAATCATAGTAATGAAAAACATCCTATAAACACATGTCATGTAATAAAATCTATTTATCGCATGATATCTCATAAAGTAGTATGCACACATTATTTCATCATCCATTTTTGATTTATTATTTTTTTATCTAACTAGATGGACTTTCTATATTCTACCATGTCCATGTATTTAATGAATGTACTACCATCCAGATCAACTAAACCTCATATATCACTTCCTCGGATCAAAAATTAAAAATTATATCTTGATCATTCAACTGATTCCATACACCAAAGACACGCCCAACATAATCTACCTCACCATGACTTAAATGTCATGGTTTTTTCCTTACATCAAATTATGTGATCAAATGGTACACATTGATAATGATATCAATTCAATAGACCAATACACATTTTCATAGATAAGTGAAACCAATGATACCTTAAACATGTGGTGTTCCTATTAGTGGGTTTGTCCTCATGAAATTATCTACTCGAGGTCACCAAGTGAGAACTTCATGAGAAGAAGTCTCAATTATTATGAGCTCTCATCACCTAATGTTAACACATCATCTGTGTCCTATCATTATGATGTATCTAGACCATATTTAATATGTTTAAGATTACTTTCATGGTATCTACATGTTCTCATTATAGTCTATGAAATGTTATAACCTTGTAATACAACATGTAATCTAAGGACATTACCATAAATATAATGGAAACAGAAGTATCTACACTATTATGTTAAGGTACACACATGTATATATCAAACTGTATACATGAAATGGTAATCAAAATACATATATAATATGGGTCTAGGGAACCTACTTACAATACTCCCACTTTCACTAGATCCAACTGCTAACAAGTCTCAAACCTCTAGATCTCTCATGAGAATCATGCTTCTGTTGAGATATAGATTTAGTCATGGGGTCTACCACATTATCCTATGTGGATAATATATTAACCATGAATTCTCCTCTCTGAGTAAAATCCATCAATATATGAAACTTTTTAAGTATATGCTTTGTCCTTTGGTGTGATCTTGGCTCCTTGGAAAGCACCATTGTTGCGGTATTATCACAAAAAAAATGAAATAGGTTCTCCACTGCTAGGAACAACACCAATATCTTAGACAAAGTTATATATCAAAATTTCCTCCTTAGCTGCATCGGAAGCCATGATATACTCAGATTCTATTATAGAGTAGGCAACCATAAGTTTCTTTGAGATTCTCTAGCTCACTTCACCACCATTCAAGAAAAATACATAGCATGACTATGATTTCAGATCATCATGGTCTATCTGGAAACTAGAATCAGTGTATCCCATCACTATTAGTTCCTCATCTTCTCTATATACTAATAATATATCCTTTTCATAGCTCAAGTACTTTAAGATAGTTTTTAAAACTGCCTAATGCGGCTCTCCTAGATGAGATTGATATTTTCCCACCATGCTTAAATAAAAGACAAAAACAAACCTAGAACATATCATGGAATGCATGACATATCCCACTGCTAAGGCATAATGGATTCTACTCATTATTTAAATCTCCTCTTGTGTTTGTGGACACATTTTATTTGAGAGATTGATAACATGTTACATTAGAAACAACCCTCTCTGAGAATATTCCATATTGTACCTTTCGAGTACCTTGTTAATATATGTACTTTGAATTAGCCTGAGCAACCTCTAAATTCTATCTTTATAGATATTGATACTTAGAATGTATGATGATTTACTTAATTCTTTCATATAGATTCATTCATTTAACAAATTCTTAACTGATTGTAAGACTTACACTTCATTTCCCATAATTAATATGTCATCAACATGTAATAATAAGAAGACGATGGCATTCCCACTAACCTTCTTATAAACACATGGATTATTTTCATTTTTAATGAAAAAAAATTCTTTTATAGCCTCATCAAAATGAACATTCCATGATTGTGATGCATGCTTTAATATATAAATGGATCGCTGCAGTTTTCATAATTTATTGGCACTCTTTGATATAATAAACCCTTCGGGTTGAGTCATATAGATATCTTTAACCAACTTCCAATTTAGAAAATCAATTTTGACATCCATTTACCAAATCTCATAATCATGGAAGGCTTATATTGCAATTAATATTCTGATTGATTTTACAATTTCTACTGGTGAGAAGGTTTCATCATAGTCTATGACTTGACGTTACCCGAAACCCTTCACTACCATTCATGCCTTATAGGTATTGAATTTACCATCCGGATCCATATTTTTCTTGAAGTTCTATAAGCGAGTGTTATATGAGTCATTTTCACTGGTTCTATCATTGATTTTCATTACAATTTTTTCAATTTCAAGTATATATAATCCATTTTTAATATGTTTCATACCATAACACATATTATCCTTATAAAAGAGACAACATTATTTACAAACATGAAATAAAATCCCACTGTTTCCAAACATGACACTGAGATTGTGTTTCTGGTAACTAAATAAATATAATAAGAATTGTTTAATACAATAACTAAATCACTATTCAAACTCATGTGATAATATCCTACTGCCAAGGTTTCTAATATTGAACCATCTTTGGCTTAGAGATCTACCTCTCCCTTTATAATCTTCTAGAATTTACTTGGTTCCTCTATGTGAATACAAATGTGTGATCTACATGTTGTATCCAATACCCAACTTGTAGATAAAGAAATATTGCATCCAATTATAAGAATACCTGAAGTAGAAGAATCGCCTTTCTTTTTTTCCCAGATCTACAATTATTCTTATAGTGGTATTTATTTCTACGTGAAAAGAAAACAGCCTCTCGCTTATTTCCTTCCCTCTTCATCTTTGGATTTTTGGAAGGATGGTGTATAGGTTTATTTGACTTTAACTTATCCTTATACCCCTTAGACTTTCCCTTCATCCTCTTTTTTGTATAAGTACTTAAGAATTAGTATTCTTCATATCCTTATTATCTTGTAAAACTAAATCCAAAAGATCTAGGAGTGACTTATTCATGTTATTCATGTTGTAGTTAACAATAAAAGTTGATAATCTTGGCAGTAAAGAGGAAATAATAAGATCAGTTTCTAGTTATTGGTTCATATTGAACTCAAGGGATTTAAGTCTCTCAATGTACCTGATCATCTTGATTACATGAGGTCTTGCTTGATTCCCTTCTACTAACCTACACCCATATATTGCACTTGATATCCCATACCATTCTTTCCTAAATCTCTCCTAGTATAACTATTGGATATGAGTTAGCATCTTGTAGACATATTCATCCTCATTCATTTTCTATATTTTACTGGATATGGATGATAATATGATACATTATACATCTATTGTATCATCTATATGTTTTTTCCATTTGTCTTTATCTGCCTTGCTTACTCCCTGAGGAGGCTTGGCATTATTTGAGAACTTCTACACATAAATTTTTCTTTCTTGGCATAGTACTATGCACAAGTTCATATACCACTCTTGGAAGTTATGGTTGGTTATGATATTTCCTTTATCCAGTACCAATCACAGTGAAAATGATTCGGTGGTATTGTTGATTTCCATTTTTTATATAAAATAAAAATTTAGTAGTTAGTACTTTATCTTGATTAACATTTATACATTGCTGATTAAATACTTAAATTTTTAAATGAATCTCACTATTTTATTGAACCCTGGTATCCCTCAGTAATAGATTTATAATACTCTTTTGCTTGAGTATTCTAGTTGTAATAATCCTTAAAACCTTCCCTCATAGTCCAAGTTTTGGATACACCACTACTTAGAGAGTTTTAATGTAGACACTAGATTGGTCAACCGTATTGACTTGTAGTTCCTTGAACTCTTGAGTGAAGTCCCAACTTCTTAGAATCGTAACCTTTATCCCCTCAATGCTTTGCCTCTAAAGAGGTATCAATCTAGTTTTGACTAATTCTTTGCTACCATCCTTAGTTAAGTAAACCCATTACTCTCAAAAGAAATACTCGGTAGTAGGAGACACCCTCAAGTAAGGATAATGAGCATCTTGTACACCAGGTTTTGTTTAAATTTGAGTGAAGTAAGGAATTTATGACTTAATATAACTTTGAGGGTTTTTAATATTTATCTACGAATGTAATAATTTTCTATTAATTATGTTCATACTATGTTTTCAAACTCACAACTAAATATGAATTAATAGAATACATTATTGGTATTGGGGAGCGTATCAGAAGCCGATAGGATAGGGATTTAAAACATTTATCATCAAAGATAATAAACTTGTCATCTTTGGCGATCCGAGCCCCGGTAGAGGTTTGTGGATCTCGCATGAAAAATTCAAAGAACAAAAATTAAATAAATGAGTGCCTTATTCAATTTGGTGGAATGTTTGACTGCAACTTGTCACCGGTGATCATTGCTCAATGGATCCAAAGATGAAGCCCTCTATATCATCTACACATGATCCAAGAATTTTTGCACTCGTCGTTCATCAAATTTCGGGTGCTAGTGTGAAGCTCCAATGAATCCTTCAGCATCACGAAGATTGCCTCAATCTGTGCCTTCGATATGTCAAATGTGTTCTTGGATCAAATTCTCAGAGAGATACATTCTCTCTATTGAAAGTGGGAGGAGAGATAGGATCTCATTCCATTGGAATGAATGGCACATGAAATGATCTCCTCTCTCCTTCTTAAATAGTGGTAGGTTCAAATACCTAGAAAGGGTTCCTCTATCCCTGAAAATAAAACTCCCATTAAATAATAAATAAATAAATAGTTATGAAGAACTAACTATGTCATAAATATTATTTATATTTTATCACATGCTTATAATATATATCTAATTATATTATGTAATAAACCTAGGTCATTAACTTGACTCATTATTCCTTTTAATATTAAATGAATCTTGAATATTAAAATAATATTCATTCATATAATATTTTTTCCTATATTCACTAAATACCTTGTGAATACTTTTAATAAATAAATTCATCCCAATAATTCTATACACAAATAATAATGAATTTTTTTATTCATTAGTGGTCGATTACTTGGGAAACTCTTGAACCCCCTTGATGGGGCCCACCATGTCCTATATACTTATTTACTATGATAAAGTATATTCTTGGATACACTATTGTGTGTGACCCTCTAGGCCCTTATCTCAATAGCAGTAAATACTATTCACAGACCAAGAGCGAAGTCTAGTAACCCATCAAGGCCTCAAAAGAGATAATGAATATTCATAGCAATGAAAATCAACCTATGAACATTCACTGTGTAATATAATGCCTTTTTATTTAGATATATCATAAAGTAGGATTCACACTTGTGTCATCATCCTTTATTTCTTTATTATTTATTGATCTAACTGGATAGACTTACCTTCGACTACCCTATCCAAGTATTTATGAAGGTACTACCATCCTAGCTAACCAGGCCCAAGATATTATTTCCTCAACTCAGAAGTAGAAAATTCTATCTTGACCATTCAACCAATGTCATACCACCAATGATGCACCCAACACAAGCTACCTTTCTATAATTTCATTATCATGGTTTTTTCCTTGCATCAAAGTATGTGATCAAATGACACACATTGATAATTATCTTAAGTTAGGATACCAATACACATGTCCATAGATAGAAACAACCAATGACACCTAAAACATATGGTGTTCCTAGTGGCAGGTCTGTCCTTATGATCTCACCTACCAAATATCACCAAGTATGAACTTCATGAGAAGAAGTCTTGATGCTTGTGATCCCCTATCACCTGATATTCATACATCAACTATGTCTAATTATTATGATGTATCTAGACTATAGGACATATATTTAAGATTAATGTCATGGTATCTCGAGGTTCTCATTATAGCCTGGGAACTGCTATAATCTTTTGATAGGACAAATAATCTATGGAAATTACCATTTAAATAGTGGATGCAGAAATATATACAATATAATTGTAAGTGTACATTGTGTATAACACACTATATACATGGTATGGTAATCAAAAAGTACTGATTAGTTGGGTCTAGGGAACCCACTATTATAACACTCTCACTTGCACTAGATCCAACTTGTTAAACCTCCTTATTAGACCTCAAATGATTAAGATCATGTTTCTACTGATTCATGGATTTAGTTGTTGGGTATGCCATGTCTCTTTTGTGTGGTTATTCTGTTATGTGCGACCTCACCTCCTTGAGTAAGATTCCTCAAGAAATGTAAACCTCGAGTGTATTCCTTTTTTCCACTATCATAACTTGATATCATGGCAAGTTCTAATAATAGAATTATCATAATGATAAAACTTTACATGATAGGTGTGCTTCTAGATCTTCATCAACTTCTCTGATTGTGGTGGATTCCGCTAATCTTCTTTGAAGACTTTTCCCGGTCTTGTTTTTTCTTGTTACTATTATTGTTTTCGTTGTCAGATTTTTCCCAGATATGTTATGAATTTGAGCTTCCCCTAATGTGAATCATCATTTGTGTATTAATCCTTGGATCTCTCATGAAGTGGTGGTCCTATGTTAGGGTGGTGGTTGTTTTATGGGAAGTGGATGATTGGCGATTCTTCTGGGAATCAGGCGGTGAACTGGTGCAGCGGTTTGCGGTGTTCTGGTGGTAGCATTAGGCTTATATTCATCATTTGGGTTTGTGTGTTTCATAGTAAGTTAGACAGAAACAGTAGGGGGTTGTGTGGATTGATTAAGGGTTAGGGTTGTCGGTGTATCTTGTTTGGCGGTTTGGTTGTTTGATGGCATTCTGGTAGCGTCACTGGTTCTCTTTTGCGGTCCAGGGGAACCTAGTCTGCATTTTCTGTGTGGGTATTTTTACCTGATTGGTTGCTAATGAATTTGAGAGCATTGGATTCTACCTTGTTGCATTTGGCTGGAATTTTTTTCACCTTTTAGTGGATGTCGGGTGGGTGAAGTCAAAATAGGGATAGGTGTGATGACACCCATCATCGGCTATTTTTCTGTTTGGATGGATGGGCACCTTACTTGATCTTTTGCACTGTGATTTCTATCAGTTTTATCTTCGTATCAGGTTGATAGTATTGTGTGTTATCATATGTTTTGTTGGTTGGGTGGCTCAAAAGAGAGATAGGTGTGTTGGCACCTATCATCTGGTCCTCCTTCCACATTTTAGTGTTGGTTAGAGGAGTGCTCTACCGTATTTTGTTTCCATCATGATACAACTTTTTGGCAAGGGGTGAGGCATATCTTTCAACTAATCTCACTTTTCATAGTCTGGAAGGGGGTGATGAGTCTTTTTCTGATGCTTGTATTAACTTCTACTTCCCTTTTGACATCCAGGCCCTTGTTAAGGCCTTTGGGTCCTATTTGTTAAGGTATTTATGCCCTTTTCATGTAATGGGTTCTCTCTTCTCCCAGTTCTTAAAAGAGGTTTTCCTTTCTTTTTTGGTTCAATAAAGGGGGATTGACCCTCAACCTTAAAATAAATTCTGACAACAATTCTCTCTTAAATTGTTCCAAATTTTATTTTTCAATACCTTGCCAATATATGTACTTTGAATTGATCTAATAAACCTTTAGATCTAGATCAATAGATTAATTACCCTAAAACATAGGTTGCTACTTTAATTCAATTTCTGTAGAGATTCTTTTATTCTAATCTTAATTAGTTATATGACCATTGATTATTTCCCATATGTTATCAAACATATTTTACTTGGAAACATTGGTTCTCCCAGTAACCTATTGTATACACATGACATTAATTTGTTCTAATGAATATTTTGCGATCTTGTTTCTTACTTCAATCCTAAACTAGATTTAAGTAAATTACACCCCTTATTGTAATTTTATGATGTAACCATCCCTTTCTGGTTGTATTGTATAGAAACCTTCCATGATTGGTGGTATTAACATCCAATTCTTAATAAAATGATCAAATAAATTATCTATAATAAGTGAAATTCTAATAGATTTAGGTATAATGACTTGGTTTTACCAATCAATCATTATTGGTACCATGATTGTACCATCCATATATAGTCTCACTTGAATACCCGCTACAGTATTCAAAATAATAAACCCTTTGTACATTGATACATGGAATCTATTATTGAATTTTAATTGATCTTTTCAATCTTATCTAATTTCCATATACTACTTATATGAATTATTATTCTCGATGAATAATGCATCACCAACCATAGTGAATATAAAATTTTCACTATGGTTTCATCCTTACTACACATTATGTGTCTCTAGAGCATTTCTCTTCCACACATCTTGTGTAACTTGTTCCTCTGTCAACTATTTGTGAATCTCAGCATTGACTAAATCCAATTCAATCTTGCTCCCACTATCTCAAGTAGAGATGTGAACCCTTTTATAGAAATGTAGTATATAACTTGACTATAGTTTTTCTCCTTATAGGGATTTGTGTGATATCCTAATAAACTCTTAAGATAATTAATTTAGATGCACACTGTGTTTTTATTGATGAAAGTTTGTTTATATCTTTATCAAACACTTTTTATTGAAACACATGTTCTTATGATAATGGATTTATTTCATACTATAGCTCATATGACATCCATTGGCATGATAGTTGGCATGTTGTTATGGGATAACTCTATTATTTGTGATGCATGTCTTGAAAATAATGTAAGTCACTATAATGCATATATGTCTCAACATTGATGCTCCTTTACTTACATCATGATACTGATATGTATAAGGAAATGTGCATTTAGGAATTACTCCACATTATGTTTTATTGATCAATATTAACATGTAAGACTCATCATCAATCCTCCTCATTAGTATCATATCTCTCATGTGGATAAGGTAATGTGTGTTTGGGAATTACTCCACGTTGTATGATATTGATTGATGAATTCTTGGTCTGGATATTCTTCATCACACCAACCTGAAGAAACTCATATATTTTTACCATGAATTTAAGATAATTCACTTTCACATTCCTTAATAAACAATTAAAGGAATCTAAATAAGTATATTTACCACTATATTACCTTTGGAATAGTTCCCACTCTCCAGTTGAACCAGTTATGAAATCTTTGTGATGTACCTTTATTTCTAAAGGTTTTTTTTCAAACTAAATAAGAATATACATCGATAATACCTAAGGTGTTTAGATCCATTAAGTATAAATACCATATTGGGTATATCCTTGACATCCAATTTTAGTTTTACTTGATAAAGAATTATCTTGCCACAACTAGATATATAAGTCTTACATTTTATATTCATCTCATATTTCCAATGATTCAAGTATTACTGAACTATTGGTTAAGTATTAATCACAACAAAAAACACCCATTAATGAACTGTAATAAGTTATCCTTGTTTTTGTTGGACACATGAGATTAATTTTTTTAATAATACTCAATAAAATCTCAAATAGAGTCATTAACTTGGCAATTAGAAGCTGTGTGATTCTCTCTACTAACTTGGGAACAAACCTTTCTCAACCTCTCGGAGAATACACCTTAATTATAGTAATGTTTCTATACTTAATTGGTTACTATATTTAAATACTCGTATATAATAAGCATATTGTATTTAATACCCAAAATGTATGATAAAAACATCACATAAAATTGATGAATATACCTGAAGAAGAAGTGACTAATTTCTTATTTGATTCAGTTTAAAATTCCATAAATTTATTTCATGATATGTAAAGAAAATAACCTCTTGTTTAATAACTCTTTTCATTGAAGGATGTTGTTAATATGCCTTTGACATCACCCTTATTATTGGCCTTTTTTGCCTTGTCTTTAAACTTGTTCACTAATGTTTCTTTAATGTTCTTATTTCTTGTCAAACCTTACCCAAAAGGTAATGAAGATTTTTCTCTATAATGTTTTTTTTATAATATTAAACAAAACTTGAGTAATTGGGTGAAACATATAAAAGAATGGGATGTCTTGAAATATCATGATCTATCTTTCAATTTTACACATATCCAGTGTACTCATCACCCATTCATATATTGTTTCTATTTCTCCTCACAAGCTTCTAGAAGATGAGATAGTATGTAAAATCATCCATGTCTTGATGTTGTATCCATAACTCACATCGGAGATTGATTATAGCATTATGAAATAATCATCATATGCATCATATATGAGTCTCCTATAATCTTTTTAACATCCTCACTTCCTAAGGTGGATTAATAGGAATTGGGGACAATGACACCTTGAATTTTTAATGTCGTAGTATTCTATGCAAGCGCTTGTACTACTCTTTGGAAACTCGTTTCAATTTGTATATATTCTTTGTCCAATAATTATCATAGTGTATCTTGTGGTATTTCTTTCCATTTTATACAAAAATAAAATATAGTAGGTTTTACTATTATCTTGATTACTGATTTAGATATTATTGATTAATAAATTAAATCATTAGATATCTCCCGCTATTTTATCAAACTTTAGAAACCTTCTGTACTAGAATCAGAATACTCTGTCATTTGAGTATTATAGTGGAAAGGATCCTTAAACCTCCCCTCATATTCTATAATTTATGGATACGACACTACTCGGAGAGTTCAAGGTAGGTGTTTTACTAGCCAATTGCATTAACTCTAGGCTCCTTGATCTATTGAGTGAAGTCCCAACTTCTAAAATCATAAAAAAATCACTTACTCAATGCATTCCTCAGAAGTTTCAACAAGATAGATATGGTTAACCCTTTGCTACCAACTTCAGTTAAGTCAACACACCATTTTCATAAGAACTCGTCAGTAGTAAGAAGCACCCTCAACTATGATTGAAGAGCACCCCAAACACCTATTTGTATTCAAATTCAAATGACATAAGGTGTTTGAGACTTAATATTTTGTTGAGGGTTTTATATTTTTTCGATGAATGTAATCCATTTCTATTAATCTATTCATTCTATATCGTGGCACTCGCAACTGAATATTGATAGAAACAAATTCATTGCATATTTATGTATTTTAATATTTATTATTTTATGTGTTTCTCATTATCATTCAAATGCATAAAATAATATACAAATGCATAAAGAAAATAAAAATACATGATTGGTCTTGAGAAACTAATATTGGTTGATCCATTTAAACTCAACGGATCAATTGTGACTTAGGGGTATCAAACCTAAGTCGTAACATGACTCGTGATGAAGCTTGTCCCCATCTAATGTATCCACTTTTCATTTATATTTTTCCTCAACTTGGTGTGGTTCATGACTTACATCATCCTCGTCAGAGTACAAAAATACTCGCATGCATGAGAGGGTGTCTCGAGAGTACAAAATACAGATAACTCACTTTTATTTGGGCATGCATACCCCTATACATATTACATGAGGAAAAAAGACGATGCACAAACCGTCTTTTTTAATTACATTCATCACACACAATTAAATAATTAAATAAAATAAACCATACATTCACAAATTGGTCAATACTGAAGACCAGTCGGTGGGTAAAAGTAAAGCACGATAAAATTAAATGCAATGAATTTAATTACGAATGTATTTATTAAATTAAATGAATTATTTAAATTAAAATAATTTAATTATATTAATCCTTGATATTAATTTAATTTTAATTCTAAAAATTAAATTAAATAATTAATTTAATTTAGCACCAAAATTAAATTAATTTTTTTCAGAGTATTAAAATATTATATTTTTAAACCAAAAAATAATTTTTAATTAGTTTAATTTAATACTAAAATCAAATTAATTAACTTAAATTAATTTTGATTATATAAAAATAACCTGAGCCCTGAATCCCCACCCAGACCCATTACGGGTCGGTCTGACCTCACGTAGGCCCGTTTTGGGCCATGAAAAACCCATGTAGGACTATTCTAGGTTGGGGTGGATCGGTTCCAACCGAACCCAAGGAGCTCATATTAGGGGTTTACCTCACTGCAAGGAGGAAGGTGTGGCAGTCGGATTCAGTGAGGGAGTATCACTAATAGTTGGTATCTAGGTGGCGGCCAGAAACTCGGCCACGTATGTGGGCTAGTGCGATAGGACGGCAATGGAAGGTGGTAGTGTCGGTGGTGTGGTCTCGCACCAACAGATGGTGGAGACTCCATGCCAATCTGGTTTGGTCCGGCTAGATCCCATAGAATGGGCAGCGGCGACGTCCTCGATCGAGAAAAATTGCGGTGGAGTGGTCCTCAAATGGAGGAGATGATAGATTCGGTCAGTGTGAGCTCGGGTGTAGTGGGATCCATCCATGATGGGTGGCGATGACACGCAACCTGAATATGGAAATAGAGGCAGTTGTCAAAGAGGAGGGTGGCGGTCATCCCCAGTTGATAGTGTATGATGACACATGGTCTGGGCTAGGGAGGGCGGTCGGTTCCAAGTAGCTTGGCCAAGGCATGCACTAACCACTAGTTTGAGGGAGGCACAGTGGTCATTCCTGGTGCGTAGTGGCGATGGTCTCTCAGGGAGGGAGTAGAAGCCCGTGGTTGTATTAGGGAGAGGCTACACAAGGGAGGTGGAGGCAGCGGCCAGCTCACCAGTCAGTGAATAGGATGGAGGCGGCAGCGTAGGTGTCGTGGGCTCATTCGAGAATGCCGATAAGGGAAGGAGATGGGGGGAAATCAAGGAGAATAAGAATCATTGGTATTTTAAAAAAAATCTCATTTATTTTGCAGGTCAAGTCACAATTTTTTGTTAACTCAAAGTTTTGTTTTGTCCACAAAGTCTATTCGCCCTTGAAAAACAATACCCCTTTGACAGTGTTTATTTTGTCCAATTACTGGACAATAGATTTCCCATGTAATAATCAATTTCAATAAAAATATTTTTTTTTGTTTTTTTATTTTTCATTCCTTAAACTATGGAAACACATCTGGCCAGATAAAACTGTTCCTATTGGAACTTAGTTGCCGAATACGTCTCTGACCACCACGTCGAGTAACCGAAATTCATAAAACAAAAAAAAGCAATAAAAAATATATATATATTATGCTTCAAACTTTTAATACTCAAGAACCACACATGATCCATATTAAAAATTTTAGATGGAAATAACTTGACCGTCTGAAATCGGATCAACGTGTGGTCAGTTCTGTTGGGACTAAATTTAGACCCTCAGCTAAATTTAATTAAAATTAATTTTCTCTTATCTTGGAAAATTCATGTTGTTTCTCGGATGTTAGTTTTTGGTACTAGGGCATGCAGCAAAAGGCAATGGGTTAGGGATTTAAAAATTTTATCACCAAAGTGATGAAACTTGTCATCTCTATTGATCTGAGCCCTAGTAGAGGTCCGAAGATCTCACATGAATAATTCAAAGCATGGAAATTAAATAAATGAGTACCTCATTTGATTCGATGGTGTGTTTTACTACAGCTCATCTCTAATAAATGTTACTCAAAGTATCTGAATTCAAATCCCTCTAGATCATCCACACACACTCCAAGAATCCACATGCTCATCGTTTATCAAATTTTCGGTGCGAGCACAAAGCTCTGAAGAATCCTTTGACGTTGTGATGATCACCTCAATATGTGTCTTCGATCCATCGAAGGTGTCTTTGGATCAAATACTTGGAGAGAGAATTTATCTTTCTATAAAGGGGGAGGAGAGAGAGGCTCTTATTCCATTGGAATGAACAGCGCATGGAATAAGCTCCTCTCTCTTGCTTAAATAATGGGAGGTTCAAATACCCATAAATGGTTCCCCAGCCCCCGAAAATAAAATTCCCACTAAATAAGTAATAAATAAATAGTTATGATGAACTAACTACGTCATTAATATTATTTATATTTTATCACATACTTGTAATATATATTTAAATATATTACATGATAAACCTTAGTCATTAACTTGACTCATAATTCTCGTTAATATTAAGCGAACCCTAAATATTCAAATAATATTCATTTGACTAATATTTTTTTTCTGAATTCACTAAATAGATCATGAATATGTTTAATAAATATATTCAAACCAATTATTTTATACTCGAATAATAATGATTTTATTTTTTCATCAGTGATTGATTACTTGGAAAACTCTCAGAACCCTATAGTGGGTCCACCATGTCCTATATACCTATTCACCATAATAGGACATATTCTTGAATACGTTATTGTGTATGATCCTCTAGGGCCTTATCTCAATAGGAGTGAATATTATTCACAAACCAAGAGTTGATTCTAGTAACCCATCAAAGCTCCTAAAGAGATAATGAATAGTCACATCAGCAACAACCAACCTACGAACATGCACTGTGTAATATAATCTCTTTATCTTTAGATGTCTCATAAATAAGGGTGCACACTTGTGTCATCGTCATTTCTTGCTTTATTATTTGTTGAAATAACTGGATGGACTTTCCTTTGACTACATTGTACAGGGATTTATGAAGGTATTATCATCCTAATCAACCAGACCCGATATATTACTTCCTCAACTCAGAAGAGACAAATTTTATCTTGACTATTCAACCAATTTCATACCACCAATGACACACCCAACACAAGTTATCTCACCATGATTTCATTATCATGGTTTTTTTCTTTCATAAAAGTATGTTATCAAATGTAACACACTGATAATGATATCAAGTCAAGAGACCAATACACACGTATATAGATAGAAACAACCAATGACACCTGAAACATGTGGTTTTCATATTAGAGGGTATGTCCTCGTGATCTCACCTACCAGAGATCACCATGTACGAACTTCATGAAAAGAAGTCTCAATTATTATGATCCCCTAACACCTAATAGTCATACATCAATTTCTTCCAATTATTATGATGTATCTAGACCATATAACATATATTTAAGATTAATGTCATTGTATCTCGAAGTTCTTATTATAGCTTGGGAACTGTTATAACCTTTTAATACAATAAATAATCTATGGACATTACCATTTAAATAGTGGATGTAGAAATATCTACACTATAATGGTAATTGTACATCATGTATAACACATTGTATACATGGTATAGTAATCGAAAAGTACTGATTAGTTGGGTCTAGGGAACTCACTATTACAACATACATACATCGCGTCTCTATGCATTTTTTTGTTTATTATTTTATATGTTTCCCACAAACATGAAAATGCATAAAATAATAAACAATGCATAATGGAAATAAATTACTCAACTGGTCTTGAGAATCGAATATTGGTTAATCCATTTAAACTCAATGGATCAATCATGATCTTGGATTATAATACCTGAGTCAAGTCTTGACTCTTATCGCAGCTCACCCTTAGTCTAGTGTTTTCACTTCTCGTCTAGGATACCACCTCATCTTGGCACGGTCCACGCCTTGTAGTGTCATCATTAATAGTACATGAATACTCGTATGTAGGAGAGGGGATCTCGGGAAGGGTAATATACATACAAAAAAATAAATGGACACATAGACCCTTATACATATTAAAATGAAAAGGATGATATGTATACCGTCTCAAAAACTAATTAAATATTTCAAGTACCTCATATAGTTATAATAATTAATTAAATAAAAATAATTCAAAAAAACAAAGCTTGGTCACTCCTCAAGACATGTTGATGAGAAAAGTAAATGTGCGATAAAATTAAAATGTGGTAAATTTAAGTATGAGGAAAATTAAACAAATTAAATGAATTATTTAAATTCAAATAATTTTTTTGGTCGGTCACGCAATTAATTCAATTTTATTCCAAAATTAAATTAATTTTATTCCAAAATTAAATTAATTTTTCTAGAATAATAAAATTATTGTTATTTTTAATCCAAAAAATAATAAATTAATTTTTTATTATATTAAAAAAAATTAGACCCCAAAACCCCACTCAGACATGTTGTGGGTCGGGCTGACCCACTCAAGCCCATTCAGGGCGGGGCAGAACCCATGCAGGGCGGTTTCGGGTCAAGTAGATGATTGCATTATCATGACATATCAAATTAAATTGTTTTTATATGATTATATGTAGTCTAGGGAATACCCTAGGTATTTGAGGAGTGTTGATGATTTATTGTGTGTATTTTCAATAAAAAGAACTAAAAAGTGGGGGTGCTTTGGAAACAATTTTAAGAAAGTAACTGTATTTAAAGAGTTTAATAGTTGAAAAACCAAGTGGATTTTGAAAAATACAAGATAAAGGGGTAATTGTGAGTTAAATTCACACATTTCAAGTTCATTGTTCTTAGAGATTCATTTAAGTTTAGAGTAAACCTTTGGTTGAAATTAATCATAATCCTGATTAATTTCTAAGCTTTTATACTAATGCATGTAGAACCAAACCTTGACATAATAATCATATTACCAAGGTCTATCCCTTATTCATAGTATAAGAGCTTCCAAAGCATATTTAAATCTTAAGAAATTGGGTAAGAAAAAGATTCTTGTGTTGTCTAATTAGAACAACACAAGTCACACACTCAAAAACTCACACTAATCAGTTATAAATTAAGAGTATACTGATCGCATGCATAAAAACAAGCATTGAAATATGAAATAATGTAAGATACATAAAATTAAATGTTTTAAAACCTGATTTACTCTAAACTAGCATCTAATATAAGCATATAAACTCCCTTGACATGTGTGTGGGTCCCTCATAATGAATTCCCATTATTTAGCTTGCCATCAAGAGGAGGGGAAAAACTCAGGTGGATCTCCTTCTTCATTTTAGCTTGCCCTATGAGGATAGGGAGATATATAACCTCCAAGGTAATAATAGGACTCCTCTGTAACTCCAAAATGGAAGCACTTCACTCCTTGGTCAAACTCTCAAATGAGGTGCCCAAGATGTCCTCTTATAGCCAAAATGGGAGGTGGTTTTGGGCACCCATATTTAGAAATATCACCTGTGTCTCAATTTTGGACTGATAAACAGCCTTATCACAACTTTAAAAAAAGAGAATAGTTATTTTCCAACCTCTTAACTATCACCATGTCAAATTTGGAGGACTTTTAAAATATATAATGGGAGATATTTTCAAATTACTGAACCAAACTTTTGACTTCGAGCATATTTGGTTCCCTGGAAAGATTAGTTTGGTTGGGCCACCAAATGGATGAATTGTTCTTTATTGTATTGCTATGAGTTGTATCCCATTGAGTTTTGGATTAGATAAAAATATTTTAGCCTAATTAGATCCACATGTTTCTCATAATGTGTAAAATAATGGACATAATTACTTAGGTTTCCATGCAGTTTAGCCCATTTTCCTTCTATATCATCTTTGGCCCTCTAAATCACCTCCTCCTATAATGTAATCATCAAAAAAAGTAAAATTTACCTTTTTAATAGTGATAAAAATTAAATAATTGAATCAAATTAAAAGTTTAATTGTTTATTATATTTTGAATTTTCAATACAAAACTAGTTTAATGCGATGGTGTAAGAGTGAAATAAAATAGTGAATCGCAGTGTGATCACACCCCCGCACCTAAATATTTTCACTCCTGTGAAACTTCACATTTCCAAAATGATGCATGGAGATATTCCTAACTTCATGAAGATTTAAAATTAAAAGAAAATTTAATTCATGATATCAATGTGATCAAAACAAAAATCACACCAATGAGTGATTCTTAGTGATCATGGAAAAATATGTCTCATAAATTGTATTAAAACGAAATTCAAGGTGATGTATGATACCAGTTTAAGTAAGGAATTAAAAATTCAACCATGTCACTAACTCTTCACATGTGTGTGTGTGTGTGTGATAACCATTTAATTCTATCATTTCCACTTTATATCCAGTAAATATAGGTTATTTTAAAAAAATTATGCTTACTTGATTCTTTCCATCAAACATGTCCTACATCCTTCATAATCAAATTTCAATACCCATTAAATTAAGTATTCCCAAAAGTAAAACCTTAATATCATGACCTATATATCCCCATATGTTTTTCATTTCATCACTCCCATCGTTTTTTTTTTTTGGCGTACAGTAGTCAGATAACAGGTACACACGCGTAGGTTAATCATGTATAGTAATTTAACAGATCAGATAAGGAACAAACATATGGAAAACCCATTTTGGAAATCTAATAAATAATATAATAACTTATATTTACCTTATATTGAGTAATAAATATCCACACTTCATGGTTGGGTGTGAAGATGTGTGGAGATGTTAAGTGAAACTATTAACCTATAAACTACTCACACATAGGGTATCAGTCATCTCAAAGGTTTGATATAGATATAACCATTTATATCATCAATAAATAACCAATTTTCTAAAAAATAATACCTCAATGATAAATTCTTACCAAAACTCACATGACATCGGTGAATGAAGTTTTCTTTAAATGTTAAAACAACATGAAATAGGTAAATTCATCATGAATTCTCAATAATTTCCTTGATTAGGTGGGCATCAAAAATGAGTATTCCAACACAAAAAAGGGTTAAAAGTACTATACATCAAGTGAAAAGGATAAAAGGAAGAAAGGTAATGAAAATCCTAACTAACTCAGGAATGAATCCCTCCCCCATACATACAAAATCCTAGAGTGTGTAGTGTCCTCACTGTAAGAAAAGAAAATGTGAAAAGTAAGGATAAAACCTGGTGGGTATCATTGATAATTCACTTCTTGAAGGTGGATCTCCTTTGTTGGGGGATTCAGAATGGGTTCATCAAAGTGCTTCAATCACTTCCCATTTATAGTGAATGTTTGTTTTGTTTCTTCTTTTTGAACTTATACAACACCAAATGGATAGACATTAGTAACAATGTATGGACCAAACCAGTGGGAATGAAACTTAACTGGGGGGAACTTTAGCCATACATTAAAAAGGAGGACCTTATTCACAATGTAAATTTGACGATGAAGGATGAGACAGTCATGGGAAGCCTTGGTTCAACCCTTATAAATCCAAAATTTATTATGTGAATCTCTACACATTTACTCTAACTCCTGAATTTGTAACTTTCTTTGAGCACTTGCAACATAAATATTATAATTGCATTATTTAATGTCCCAGATATCCCGGTGCTCTATCTCAATAGGGAGGTGACAAATCTTTTTGAAAACAAGACGATAAGGTGACGTTCCAATGGGAGTTTTGAAGGCGGTATGGTAAGCCCATAATAAATCATCAAGTCTACGACTCCAATATTTTCTATTAGGTTGAACCGTTTTTTCAAGAATTTGTTTTAACTCTCTATTTTACACTTTTCATTGACCATTGGTTTGTGGGTGATATATAGTATAAAATTGATGCATGACCCCATAACGATGCAGAAGTGATTGCATTATTTGATTGTAGAAATGAGAACCCTGGTCATTGATGATAAACCTAGGAAATCCAAACCTACAAAAAAATTAGGTTCTCAAAAATTTCAAAAATGTGTTTGAATAATCAGTCCTTGTGGCCTATTCCTATACCCATTTTGACACGTAATCTACTACCAGAAGAATATACAAGTTTCAAAATGAATTGGGAAATGAACCCATAAATTTAATTCCCCAAACATAAAAAAAATCATGAAGAGAAAGGGTTTTTGTGGAATTTCATTTCTTTTAGAGATATTCCCCATCCTTTGACAATGAGAAAAAACTTTTCAAAAAATATGGGATCTCAAAATAGTGTTGGCCAAAATAGGCTAGAATCAAGGACCTTGTGAGTAGTCCATTGAGGGCCAAATTGGCCCCCTCCTACAAGAGTGTGACAGAACCTAAGTATGGATTGAAACTCTCTATTGGGAACACAAGTCCTGAGGATTTGATCACTACATGTTCTCAAAAGGTAAGAGTCATCCCAAATGTACCAACGAGAATCATGTTTCAGATGATCAAGTTAGTTTTTATTTAAATTAGTAGGTATGCAAGATCTTACTAAATAATTTTCAATGTCATCATACCATGGAATTTCATCTTATACTTGATACAATTGCTTATCAGGAAACATGTAATTTATGGGAATATAAGGGGTGTTTCAATGTATGTGGATGGAAATATCCTATTGATATGGTCATCCACAACATTATATGCTCCTTTTTTATCCCTAATTTCTAAATTAAATTCCTCGAGGAGGAGAATCTAGTGAATGATATATAGTTTTTTATTCTAGTTTATTAAGGAGATACCAGAGGGATGCATGGTTAGAGAACCTAATTACTTTGGAACTGAAAAGGTATGATCTGAAATTATCCAAGGAAGACACAATAGTAAGGAATTATTTTTTGATTGTGGTGTAGTTTTCTTGGACAGGGTCTAGTGTGTGTAAGGAATAGGTTATGACATATGGAGCTTGATTTACCCATTGTGATAAGACTGCCCCAACTGCATAGTTAGAGGCATCGCACATGAGCTCAAATGGTAAATCTCACCGAGGTGGTTGGATTACCAGGGGTGTGATGTGAGACTCCATTTCAATTTTTTAAAAGATTCCTCATAGTTATTATCAAACACAAATTCTTTTTATTTTTGGAGTAATTGGGAGAGGGGAAGTGTAATCTTACTAAAGTCATTAATGAAATGAAGATAAAATATAACATGACCTAAGAAATATCGCACATCCTACATATTTTTTGGGAATAGTATGGAAGAAATTACATCCACTTTTGATTTATTTACTTGTATACCATCCCCAAAAATGAAATATCCAAGTATTATACCTTATCGCACCATGAAATGGAATTTATCATAATTTTATACAATATTATTTTCAGTACAACGATGTAGGACAGAACCAAGACTACTCAAACACTGGTAAAAAGAGGAACCATATATAGTGAAATTGTCCATGAATACTTCCATGTAATTATCTATGTAATTCAAAAAAAATACTAACTATGCATCACTGGAAAGTACCTAGAGCATTGAACAGACCAAATGGAATACTCCTATATGAAAATGTGCCAAAGGGGAAATTAAAGGTTGTCTTTTACTGATCCATGGGGGCAATATAGATCTAAAAGTATCCAGAATAACCATCAAGAAAGTAGTAGTGTGACTTCCCCACTAGCCTCTCTAGTATATAGTCAATGAACGATAATGGGAAATGGTCTTTCCCAGTGTATTGGTTTACTCAACGGTAGATTATACAGACACACCAACTATTTTTCACATGGGTTGGAACCAATTTATTATTTCCATTTTTAATTATCATAAGGCTAATTTTCTTAGGAACTACCTAAACTGGATTGAACCATTGGTTATCGGAGATGGGGTAAATTATTCCAACAACCAATAATTTGGTTAACTCATTTTAAACAATATCTAGAAGGTTTGGGTTCACTTGATGTTGTGATTTCCTCACTAGTTTAGCCTTATCGTTTAATAATATATGATGCATGAAAATTGATAGAATACTACCAGGAATGTTAAAAAGTGTCCATAACAATGATTTTGTATACTCCCTCAAAAGGTTAAGTAATCATAATTTATTCTCTGGAGGGAGTGAACTAGCAATGATGACGGGCAGTTTGTTTCCATTCTCAATATATGAATATTTTAAATTTTGAGGTAGTGGTTTAAGTTATAAGTCATAGGGATTTTGGATTGATGTGAGTGATGTGAAATCGATAGGTCAATTATCACATATAACTATTTAATGGTAACATCCCTAGATGAGTAATAATCTAATACAAGTGTATTAGTATCATCGATGGTTATAGGATCCTCAATGCTCAAGAAATCATTAATTAACGAACATGCGTTGTAACGACCCGAAATTTTGAATAAATCTTGTTTCCTAATTTTGTGTGTTATTTTTATACTCAACAAAATAGTTTCATTTGATAACATGAGTATAATTAAAATGAGACCGTTGGGTTTTGACTGTTATATGACCATTGGTCAATATGACCGATGTAAACTAAATGTTTCGATTATTGTCTCTAAATACAAGTAATCTTGGTTAATTATTATAGAAAGAAGATTCGATGGCCTCACCCAGTAGTCTTGGACCGATCGAATCTCATCTAACAGAACTTGGGAAGGAGGTAGCACCACTGGGTTTTGCTCTGGACCAAACCCAAGCCGAACTTCATCGTGTGAAGCTAGAACGGGATCGCCTTTGTGAGAAGTTCAAACTGATAGAAATTACTACTCGTGCGATGTTGGTCGAGCCTCCCTCAGATTCTCTCACCTTAGCACACCTTACACTTAGGTCCTATGCTGGTGTGATAAGGGGCTATGTAAGGAGACCGTAACTGCCCTTTGTAATCCTTTGTTTTAAATAAAAATTGGGATTTCTTCTTATGATAAAGTTTATGAATTTTCAAATGACCGGATAAATATAGTATGCATATTTTTTATGAATTTTAGAAAAATGATATTTTAAAAATGTTTATGTAAACATTAAATAATTAAAAATGTGTAATGATATTCAAAAAATGGTCTTCTACAATTATGTTCAGTACGAAATTTAGAGTCTAATAAGATCAACTTGATTTTTGATGAATAGTAAATTATGAATAGTGATTTTATGCTTAGGATTAGTAATGTGACCAAATGGATTAGTAAACTCACTTAAAGAAAGTATTAATATAATCTAAGCACCTTGATTAAGTAATGTGATTCAATAAAATGGTTAAATAACGGTTTCATAAATTATTATTCAAGTATTAGTTTTTTCGGGTGAATAGTGTTTTTTAATTAAAAAATAAATTAAAAATATTTAGAAAATTATTTTTATAAAATGGATTACATTTTTGAACTCAGAGCATCGATATTATGTTAAGGTAATTTTTGGGGTTTTTCTGAAAAAATGAATTTTCGGTGAATAGTGTATTTATTTAAAAATTAAATTAAAAATATTTAGAAAATTATTTTTATAAAATGGAGTTCATTTTCGAAATCAGGGCATTGATATTTGGTTAATGTGAAATTTTGGGATTTTTCTGAGAAAGTTGAATTTTCAGTGAATAGTAAAAATACAGTTTTAGGGTTTCGGTATGTTTAATGACATCATAACTGTGTCATGATGATGCCATGAGATATTTTAAGGTATGTTCGACCAAAGGTGATGAATTATTGTATGGGGGACCCATGTGGCCTGACTCCATGGGAAATACCATGGGAGAGCCCATGCTTTTGAGAAAACCACTTGTGAGGTGTCCCTTGGCCATTAATGCCTTGTCCCCTCACTTTCCCTATAAATACCAAGTCATCCTCTCATCCATTTCGACTCCCCACTCTCCCCCAACAAAGTTCTGGTCTCATGACCTCCCAAGGAGTCCTCCCAAGGTTCCCCCAAGCCCTCAAGGTCCCAACCTTTGAGTTTTAAGAGTTACGTTTTAAGGTAAGGGATCTGACCTCTCTCTTTCTTTTCAAGTAATCTCTTTTATGTCATTTCTTTTATGCTCCATGTTCTTATGTTAAAGGATGTTATTTTATACTCATCTTACTGAAATTTTCATTTTCATATAATGAGATATCCCCTCTTACTCTCATTATTTCGTTTTATGAAGTTTTAAGTGGCGTCGTTAGGCTGCCAAAATTTTTGTAACGGATTCTTTCTCCCTTCTCATTTTTCAAGATCTATTTTCATGTAAAGTATTTCAAGTTCCTTTTTATTATATTGGGGTATGATATCTATATCTATCATACTGATATTTTATGATCATATGATGAGATACCCCATTTGATCTCTTCAATTCAGTATTTTGAAGTTTTAAGTGACGTCGTTAGGCTGCCTAATTTTTAATTGGTTCTTTCACCCTTCTCATTTTTCAAAGTTCTACTTTCATGTCAAGTCTTTCAAGTTCCTTTTTATTATGTTGGGGTATGATATCTATATCTATCATACTGATCTTTTATGATCATATGATGAGATACCCCATTTGATCTCTTCAATTCAGTATTTTGAAGTTTTAAGTGACGTCGTTAGGCTGCCGAATTTTTAAGTGGTTCTTTCACCCTTCTCGTTTTCAAGTTCTACTTTCATGTCAAGTCTTTCAAGTTCCTTTTTATTATGTTGGGGTATGATCTCTATATCTATCATACTGATCTTTTATGTTCATATGATGAGAGACCCTATTTGATATCATCAATTTATTTTTGGTTGAAGTTTATGTGACGCCGTTAGGCTGCCGAATTTTCATAAGAGAAATCTTATTTTTGTCTTCCTTTCATGTTCTTCATTTCATATGGTATATTTTCAAATTTCATTACCATGTTCTTAAATACTTTATATTTTGTCCCTATACTATTTTTATAGATCATTTATGGGTGGGTGACCCATGTCCCTTCTCTTTTCAATGTTTTTTAAAACCCTATAACGTAGTCGTTATGCTACAGAATTTTCGTCTCAAAATGCCTCTCTCTTTTTCTCAAAAATTATTTTTTGTTATTACGTGAATACTCAAAGCTCTTATTTCTAAAGGGGTATTCACATATATATCAAAATGTTCTATTTTAAATTCTGCGATTTACATACATGAAACTCGCTTTCCCTTTTCGTGGGTTTAAAGTGACATAAAGATCATGTCTTTAAAGCAGTTTTTAAAACGTTATGATTATGAAATGAAACCCATTTATTTTATGCTATATGTGTTTTTTATGAAATGATTTATGATGATATATGTGGCTCACATGATAATAAATACATGTCAAGGGTGCACCCAGATAGCGCTCCAATGCATTGGGTAAAGACTTAATCTCTAGAGATGACCTTTTAGACTGATACCTTGGTGAATAACCTTGGTAATTTTTAATGACACCTTGGGGATGGACCTTGGTGAAACGAAATGATTTTCAATATTAAATGTTGTAGACACATCTTCAAGTTATGAAAAAATTTATTTTTATTATGATATATCTCGTGATTTCTTTCTCATGCCTTAAAGTTGTTTTCATGACCTTATTGAAGTATCTCAAGTTCACATGTAAAATGTTTCTCTTGTTTCCCTTACTGGGCCTTCTACTCACCCGTTCTTTTGATGTATGTCCCCAGGTTATGAGATGCATTAATGAACCTAGTATGAACATGATGAGAATCCTTTCAAGTGTTTAAGAATAATGTTTTATGTTTTCATGTTTTAAGTTCCCGGTTTCCAAGACACTAAACCTTAAAGATCCTCGGTTTTGTAAAATGTAATGAAAGTTTATGTGATAAAAAGGCGGGATGCTATAGTTGGTATCAAAGGATGTTTTAGTTATTTGTGGAAATTAGGATATGAAAACTTTAGGAATAAGTCTATAGAAAAGTTTATATATAGGAAATCTTCCTGGTATTTTGGTGAGTATTGAGTAATGGGTTGCCAAGAAAATACATCCCTGTCTGGATACGAGCAGGTAGAGGTGGCTCTGGCACAGATGTACATAGGGGTAAAACCTGAAAACACAACTTTGATCTAGACTCAAACGGGAACTGGTACACGACAACAGGCCTTGCTGCACTCTTGGTTATGACACTCCCGAGGGATATGCTTTGGTAAATTCGTAAGCTTAGTATGAACCATTCTTAAAGGAACAAAGATAAAATAAAATAAAGATTCACATAAGAATATATGATCATGGATAACCTAGATTGGAACCAAGGGGATCATAAGTTAGGATATACTTTTATTCTACAAGTTTATCCTTTTATGCTTAAAGTTTCCTTTTCATGATTATTGGCTAAGTATTTAAGCCCCTAATTATAGTTTCTTTTCTTAGTTAATGGCGGGAAATGGAAGAACATTTCCCAACAACCAATGTGATAGGAAATGTGATGATTTTCGTATTAATATGACATAGATGATTAGGGTATTAAAAGATGATTATTATTTTGGAAGACGTTCACTATTTTGGGGACTCTATATGATCGACGTAAATAGATTACTACGGTATTTTAATTGAGGAGTAAGGTTGAATTATATTTTTAAGAATCAATGAATTTAAGGTGGACTTATAGTAATTTAGGTTACTTGTGGGAATGATTAACCTATCTTGGGTAAAATATGTTTAGGTTAGCTACTTTTGTTATAAGATGTTAGGTGTGGTTGATGTTGTTTCGAGATGAACAATGTAAAGACCCAGAAATTTCAAGGAAATTTTTTCTTAATTTTCTTTGGAATTTTACAAGAACGTAGTTTCTGACGGCACCTGATTCCGAGGCCCGGTGTGCCCAGAATCAATTTCCGAAGTTTGGCTCGGGTACGTTCAGTGAACGAACGAGCGGGATTTTTCTAACTTTTGAACCAGAGCTCGGAATTGAAATCCGATGACACCGATGAACTCGCAACGCCGGTAATCGCTTAAGGGAACCTTTACCATAGTTGTGTTTGTGCGGATGAAGAAGTTAATTAATGGGGTTTAATTAAAAAGTAAATAAAATTGTTGGATCAATTTTATTTCTTATCAAGGTGGTTAATTTCTCCCATGGGAAGTTGGTGGTGGGGCCCAAATCCACCCAACTTCAGATGTGTGGATAATTGAAAGGGTGGGGCCCACACGAGCCCCCCCCCCCACCTTTTCAAATCCCTTAACTCCTCTTAACCCCTCACCTTCCTAACTCCCCATTAACTCAATTCATTAATTTTTTTGACAACTTGTTATAATTAATAAGGTGAGTTACTTATTTTCAAACTCTTGAAATTCAAATGGTTAAGTTGTGTTAATAAAATTAAGACTTGGTCTTATTTTATTATTATTAGAGTTTTTTCCACAATGAGAGGTTTGGGAAGCGTGAAGTCTTCTTCTTCTTCAACCTCGACGTAGAACGCGAAGAACATCGTTTTTCAACGAAGAACATCTCCGCCGAAGAACGCGACGTCTTCTTCCAACGACGTTTCCTCTTCGAACGCACCTCAACGACAACGGAATCAACGTTCGTTTTCCGCGACGCCTGACTTCTGCAACGCTCGTCTTCCGCGGCTCGATTGACATGCATCGTTCCTGAACCGAGGTAGGGAATTTAAATTGTGATTATTGGTGAACCCTCATTTACTCCCTTCTAAATCTAAGAACGCGGATCAACTAAATATTATGTTGATCCGCGAAAATTAAATTGCGGGTTGGGATTATTGTTAAGATTCTTTTTATTTATGAGGTTGTAAGGGGTTTATGTGTTTCTTTACGTGATTTCTCTTCCATCTTTTATCCGCGTATTTTCGGACCGCTTGTTATCAATTAACGAGAGGAGCCCGGACCGCACAAACACGGCCGCCCCCCTCCCTTATTATTTATTTTTTGTTGTTGCGGATGGAATGGAAGTGATGCGGTGTCGTCGCACCGCGCGGAATCGAGTGGCAAGAATACGTGACGTTGACATGCCATGCAATCAATTAATTTTTGAATCAATTCTGCGGCGCTGTCGCGTCGCACCGAAAAACCGCAAAAGAACCGCGGTCGGAGTCGGGTCGCGACGAAGGGGCGCGGCGCCATCAGGTCGCGCTGGAAAACCACAAAGACGACGCTATTCCTTTTTGACGTGCGGATTGACGGGCGACGACGAAGCAGGCCGCTATGGCGTTTGAATCCCTTCGCAGTGAAGGTCGGGTCCCGGGGGGACCATAGGCGAAGACGGCAGGAGAAACGGACCACCGGAGCACGTCCGGTGGTCCGCGGAAGGCGGCGGCAGTGCGCCGTCGGAGGGTTGTCGGCCGGCGGATCCGCCGCCGGCCTCAATTAGAGGCGAGGGCGGTCGCGCACCCCCGCCCGCTCCGCGTTTCGGCTCGACCACGCTGGCCGAGCCGCGGCCGGCCGGTCGGGCCGGACCGAGCCAGATCGAGCCGGGCCGAGCCGGGCCCAGCCGGGTCGGACCCGGGTTGGGTCGACCCGGTTCGGGTCGACCTGGTTCAGGCCGACCCAGGGGGGGTCGGGCCGGGTCAGTCCGGGCCCAAACCCCCCGTTTTCGGACCGTTTCAGTCTTTTGCTCATATCTTGAGCTACGGACCTCCAATTGACGCGCCGTCAGCGGCGACATGATACTTGGAACAAGACGGTCGTTTCAACATATCGCACTCAAGGTTTAGGAATACTTTGAGTTTGGCCGGGTTGGTTCGTACACAAAACCAACCGGGCCCTCGGAGCGGAAACACTCATATCTTGAGCTCCGGACGTCCGATTGACATGCCGTCAACTTTTTTGGATTCCTCTAAGTGAGACGGATCTTTTGGCTCACTCCGCCAGAGGTTTGGACGTAGGTGGAGTAAGGTCAGGTTGGTTTTTCCTTAAAAACCAACCGGGCCCCTGGAACGAAAAAGCCAATAACTCTCAGACCGGGCGTCCGATTGACGCGTCGTCTGTTGCGTTGAGTTCCTATTGACGATACGGAACTTTTGGATACATCAACTTCGGACTATGTGTCAGTTGATGTATCAGCCTCTCGGCTCGTGGAGCGGACCCTCCCGAACGAGCTTGCTGTGTGCGAGAACCCTAGTGCTGGCTGCGACTGTGACTTCGACAACGACTGTGCAGAGATCCTCAGTGGATTCGACGGCGACGACTACAGCACTGAGCGATCCTACGGGGATCAGTGCTACATATCCTGTGTGGGTCCGACCCTGTGTGGGCCTTTGCGGGGGTTATTACCTATCGGTCCTTTGTGGATCTGACAGCTTAGATGATTCAGTACTAGTCTTGTATCCTATGTGGGTCCCAGTATAGATGAATCAATGAAGACTGCTGGTCTTGTATCCTATGTGGGTCCCAGCTTAGATGATTCAGTACTGGTCTTGTATCCTATGTGGGTCCCAGTATAGATGAATCAATGAAGACTGATGGTCTCGTATCCTATGTGGGTCCCAGCTTAGATGATTCAGTACTGGTCTTGTATCCTATGTGGTTCCCAGTATAGATGAATCAATGAAGACTGTTGGTCTTGTATCCTATGTGGGTCTCAGCTTAGATGATTCAGTACTGGTCTTATATCCTATGTGGGTCCCAGTATAGATGAATCAATGAAGACTGCTGGTCTTGTATCCTATGTGGGTCCCAGCTTTGATGATTCAGTGCTGGTCTTATATCCTATGTGGGTCTCAGCATAGATGAATCAATAAAGACAGCTGGTCTTGTATCCTATGTGGGTCCTAGCTGTGCTGGTCTTGTATCCTATGTGGGTCCCAGCTTTGATGATTCAGTGCTGGCCTTGTATCCTATGTGGGTCCCAGCATAGATGAATCAATGGAGACAGCCGGTCTTGTATCCTATGTGGGTCCCATCTTAGATGATTCAGTATCTATATCTCATCATCTCTTTCACCTTTTTCGTTGATGTATTCCTGTGTGAGCTGAATCCTGTTTTGCTTTCCTTTGTGGATTGTGTTGTGCTATCCTGTGTGGATTTACGTTTTGCTTTCCTATGTGGATTGTGTTGTGCTATCCTGTGTGGATTTACATTTTTCTTCCTATGTGGATTGGGTTGTACTTGGGCTCGGGTGTTAGAGCCGAACGGGAATTGATGACTTAGTTATATGTATGGGAATATACCTAAGCAGTGTCGGATGTTACTTCGTGATTGTATCTTTCCTTTGTGGTTTATCCTTTGTGGATTTTGGGAGACCTTCGGGGGTCTCGGGGTCCCTACTGAGTAGCTTATACTCACCCCTGCACGGGCTATGCCAGCACTATGTTGTGTTGGTTGCAGACGACGGACAGCGCTGATCGTGGTCGAGGTTTGCAGAGCAGGACGGTACCTGGAGGTGGACCACTGGGCGGGGTGTACTTGGAGCAGATGACGGGACCGAGGAGCTGTGGAGGCTATCTGTACCCACCCTTCAGGTGGGACTTCCAGAGGACGGCTCGACGCTGTGGCTTTTCTTTTCAGTTGCTATTTTCCCCTTCAGTTGTACTTTACAGTTGGGCTTGTATTTCCGGCCCCTTTTACTTTCAGCACAGCTTGTTTCAGTTTTACTTAGTGTTTACTCTTTCTGCTTGCTTACTCTGTGGTGGTTGTTTACTTTACAAAGGCAATGCCTTCCCTGTTTATCGGGATTTACGTCATTGGTGCTAGTCGCCAGCCCCTGGCCTATGGAAGGCGGGCTTGGGGTAGTCACGGCACGGGCCTCGAGGACGGGTCGTGACAAATTGGTATCAGAGGAGTTCGGTTCTACCACAGAACTCGGAGCTCTGATCTTTCTTCTATGTGAAGCAATTGTGTTTAGTGTATTGGGTGTGGTTATCAGTTCAGGGAGTCCAGTGTTGGTGCGGCAGACGACGTATCCGTACACCAGGACCCTGACTTCTGATTTCCGACTTAATGCACGAAAACATTGATTGCATGTGTGTTTCAAGTTTTCTTTGTGATTACTTGTGTCAGCTCACCAGGTGTACTGTTATGACCATGGCGCACTTGTTTCCTTTTCAGGATGGCCCCGTGATGGCAGCCAGCTAGGGTTCCGAGAGTTGAGCGTGACGACAGCCCACCGAGCGACGAGGCCTCGGTGTAGGGCCGTTTGACAGTAGAGGCACCGGCGGTACCGCTACCCACCGAGCCACCAATGCTTCCAGCCCCAGCCGCTGATGATGCACGTCGCCTTAGTGCACTGCATGAGTTCCAGCGCCAGCGACCACCCAGGTTCTATGGGGAGACGGAACCCCAGGCAGCCGAGGACTGGCTGGAGGCAGTCGTATGAGTTTTCAGGCTAGTGAGGACACCAGCAGACCTCATGGTGATCCTCGCAGTGAGCCTACTGCACGCAGCAGCGGGCCGATGGTGGAGCTTTATGTTCCAGGTGCACGACGAGACATCTCTTCTCTGGACGGACTTTGAGAGCATCTTCCACTCCGAGTTCGTCCCATCCACCCTCTGTGCAGTGCGCATTCAGGAGCTTCTTCAGCTGCGGTAGGGCATCTTGACATTGGCCCAGTACTTAGCAAGATTTACTAATCTCTCGCGCTACTCCACAGATATGGTACGGGACCCGTTCTTCCGGGCCCGGACCTTCGAGTGGGGACTAAGGCATGAGATCAGGGCTTCGATGATCTCCCTCAACATTCCGACGTAGGCAGAGGTGTTGGAGAGAGCCCTTCTAGTGGAGAGTTTTCTCGCCGAGCAGGCTCCAGTGACAGGGCCCTCCGCAGGACGGCCCGTAGCAGGGTCTTCTGCAGTTGGCAGTAGACAGGTGACGCAGAGGTCCAAACGGGTCAGACCATTAGATGGGTAGTCACTGGATGAATTTTCGGTTGTGCGGGGCACACGAAGGAGAGCCAGCTACACGAGGGGCAGGCATTGCTACGCATGCGGCGGACAAGGTCACATGGCTCGAGACTGCCCGACTCGTCTTACAGATGAGCAGCAGGTGGTAGAGGGACCTCCCAGACAGAGGTTCGGCCATGGAGGTCTGCAGGGTGCAGGCGGGCAAGGCAAAGGAGCTGGCCGAGCAGCAGGTGGTGGACGACGCTTCGAGGGGTTGCCACCACCACCACCAGGAGGTCCGCCCCGACCGCAGGGAGTTGGTGGACATGGGAGAGCTCAGCTTCAGGCAGCTGAGGCCTTCGATCATGGAGCTCTGGGAGCAAATGGACAGGAGCGGAACTAGTGGATACGTCTTTTGTACTTCTAGTTCCTTGTTGCTATTGTGTAGTGTCTTTGTATTATGAGCTGCAATAATAAAAGACGCATACCTTTGTGATGTTTTCATTCCTGTCCTCTTTTGTGTTGTTACTAAGAGGTTCCAGTTTTGACTATTGACTTGACCCTCACTTGTGAGACATCTACTGGAGGAGACCCAGTTACCACACACTGATTCCGACAGTGTGACTCAACCCTTAGAGGCGAGAGTAATGGTTGGATCTCTTGGTAGTAGCGTCGAGGCCTTACGACGTCATCCTTGGTATGGATTAGTATCATCCATGTCGGGATTGACTGTATTAAGCAAAGAACGTGGTTCATCCAGGGGATGAGACCGGATTTCTCTTATCGGCAAAGAAGAAATCATAGCAGCTCTTGTGGGACTAGAGTTGGTCCAAGCCATGATAGAGAAGGTCCAAGTCATCCAGGATCGGATGAAGACAGCTCAAAGCCGACAGAAGTCTTTCGCTGACAGGAGGCGGAGGCCACTAGAGTTTGAGGATGGCAACCACCTCTTCATGCGGGTCTCACCTCAACGTGGATTACAGAGATTTGGCCGAGGTGGTAAGTTGTCTCCATGCTTCATCGGACCCTTCCAGGTCCTCAGCAGGATTGGCGAGGTGGCTTACCGCCTAGCTCTACCGCCTTTGTATACCTAGTTTGTGTTGAAGCTTTACGGGGACGTAAAGCCCTGTGGTGGGAGTAATGTAAAGACCCGGAAATTTCAAGGGAATTTTTTTCTTAATTTTCTTTGGAATTTTACAAGAATGTAGTTTCTGACGGAACCTGATTCCGAGGCCCGGTGTGCCCGGAATCAATTTCCGAGGTTTGGCTCGGGTACGTTCAGTGAACGAACGAGCGGGGTTTTTCTAACTTTTGAACCAGAGCTCAGAATTGAAATCTGATGGCACCGATGAACTCGCAACGCCGGTAATCTCTTAAGGGAACCCTTTCCGTAGTTGCGTTTGTGCGGGTGAAGAAGTTAATTAATGGGGTTTAATTAAAAAGTAAATAAAATTGTTGGATCAATTTTATTTCTTATCAAGGTGGTTAATTTCTCCCATGGAAAGTTGGTGGTGGGGCCCACATCCACCCAACTTCCCATGTGTGGATAATTGAAATGGTGGGGCCCATACGAGCCCCCCCACCTTTTCAAATCCCTTAACTCCTCTTAACCCCTCACCTTCCTAACTCCCCATTAACTCACTTTCATTAATTTTTTTGACAACTTGTTATAATTAATAAGGTGAGTTACTTATTTTCAAACTCTTGAAATTCAAATGGTTAAGTTGTGTTAATAAAATTAAGACTTGGTCTTATTTTATTATTGTTAGAGTTTTTGCCACATTGAGAGGTTTGGGAAGTGTGAAGTCTTCTTCTTCTTCAACCTCGACGTAGAACGCGAAGAACACTGTTCTTCAACGAAGAACACCGTTCTTCAACGAAGAACATCTTCGCTGAAGAACGTGACGTCTTCTTCCAATGAAGTTTCCTCTTCGAACGCACCTCGACGACAACGGAATCGACGTTTGTTTTCCGCGACGCCCGACTTCTGCGACGCTCATCTTCCGCGGCTTGATTGACGTGCACCGTTCCTGAACCGAGGTAGGGAATTTAAATTGTGATTATTGGTGAACCCTCGTTTACTCCCTTCTAAATCTAAGAACGCGGATCAACTAAATATTATGTTGATCCGCGAAGATTAATTTGCGGGTTGGGATTATTGTTAAGATTCTTTTTATTTATGAGGTTGTAGGGGTTTTATGTGTTTCTTTACGTGATTTCTCTTCCATCTTTTATCTGCGTATTTTCGGACCGCTTGTTATCGATTAACGAGAGGAGCTCAGACCGCACAAACACGGCCGCCCCCTCCCTTATTATTTATTTCTTGTTGTTGCGGATGTAATGGAAGTGACGCGGTGTCGTCGCACCACGCGGAATCGAGTGGCAAGAATGCGCGACGTCGACACGCCACACAATCAATTAATTTTTGAATCAATTCCGCGGCGCCGTCGCGTCGCACCGAAAAATCGCAAAAGAACCGCGGTCGGAGTCGGGTCGCGGCGAAGGGGCGCGGTGCCATCGGGTCGCGCCGGAAAACCACAAAGACGACGCTATTCGTTTTTGACGTGCGGATTGATGGGCGACGACGAAGCAGGCCGATATGGCGTTTGAATCCCTTCGCAGTGAAGGTCGGGTCCTGGGGGGACCATAGGCAAAGACGGCAGGAGAAACGGACCACCGGAGCGCGTCCGGTGGTCCGCGGAAGGCGGAGGCGGTGCGCCGCCGGAGGGTTGGCGGCCGGTGGATCCGCCGCCGGCCTCAATTAGCGGCAAGGGCGGCCGCGCACCCCCGCCCGCTCCGCGTTTCGGCTCGGCCACGCTGGCCGAGCCGCGGCCGGCCGGTCGGGCTGGACCGAGCCGGACCGATCCGGGCCGGGCCGGGCCCAGCCGGGTCGGACCCGGGTTGGGTCGACCCAGTTCGGGTCGACCTGGTTCAGGCCGACCCAGGGGAGGTCGGGCCGAGTCAGTCCGGGCCCAGACCCCCCGTTTTCGGACCGTTTCGGTCTTTTGCTCATATCTTGAGCTACGAACCTTCAATTGACGCGTCGTCAGCGGAGACACGATCCTTGGAACAAGACGGTCGTTTCAACATATCACACTCAAGGTTTCGGAATACTTTTAGTTCGGCCGGTTTGGTTTGTACACAAAACCAACCGGGCCCTCGGAGCGGAAACGCTCATATCTTGAGCTCCGGACGTCTGATTGACGTGTCGTCGACTTTGTTGGATTCCTCTAAGTGAGGCGGATCTTTTGGATCACTCCGCCAGAGGTTTGGACACCGGTGGAGTACGGTCGGGTTGGTTTTGCCTTAAAAACCAATCGCGCCCCTGAAACGAAAAAGCCAATAACTCTCAGACCGAGCGTCCGATTGACGCGTCGTCTGTTGCGTTGAGTTCCTATTGACGATACGGAACTTTTGGATACATCAAATTCGGACTATGAGTCAGTTGATGTATCAGCCTCTCAGCTCGTGGAGTGGACCCTCCCGAACGAGCTTGCTGTGTGCAGGAACCCTAGTGCTGGCTGCGACTGCGACTTCGACAACGAATGTGCAGAGATCCTCAGTGGATTCGACAGCGACGACTACAGCACTCAGCGATCCTATGGGGATCAGTGCTACAGATCCTGTGTGGGTCTGATCCTGTGTGGGCCTTTGCGGGGGTTAGTACCTATCGATCCTTTGTGGATCTGACAGCTTAGATGATTCAGTACTGGTCTTGTATCCTATGTGGGTCCCAGTATAGATGAATCAATGAAGACTGCTGGTCTTGTATCCTATGTGGGTCCCAGTATAGATAAATCAATGAAGACTGCTGGTCTTGTATCCTATATGGGTCCCAGCTTAGATGATTCAGTACTGGTCTTGTATCCTATGTGGTTCCCAGTATAGATGAATCAATGAAGACTGCTGGTCTTGTATCCTATGTGGGTCCCAGCTTAGATGATTCAGTACTGGTCTTGTATCCTATGTGGGTCCCAGTATAGATGAATCAATGAAGACTGCTGGTCTTATATCCTATGTGGGTCCCAGCTTAGATGTTTCTGTACTGGTCTTGTATCCTATGTGGGTCCCAGTATAGATGAATCAATGAAGACTGCGGGTCTTGTATCCTATGTGGGTCCTAGCTTTGATGATTCAGTGCTGGTTTTATATCCTATGTGGGTCCCAGCATAGATGAATCAATGAAGACAGCTGGTCTTGTATCCTATGTGGGTCCTAGCTGTGCTGGTCTTGTATCCTATGTGGGTCCCAGATTTGATGATTCAGTGCTGGACTTGTATCCTATGTGGGTCCCAGTATAGATGAATCAATGGAGACAGCTGGTCTTGTATCCTATGTGGGTCCCAGCTTAGATGATTCAGTATCTATATCTGATCATCTCTTTCACCTTTTTCGTTGATGTATTCCTGTGTGAGCTGAATCCTATTTTGCTTTCCTTTGTGGATTGTGTTGTGCTATCCTGTGTGGATTTACGTTTTGCTTTCCTATGTGGATTGTGTTGTGCTATCCTGTGTGGATTTACATTTTGCTTCCTATGTGGATTGGGTTGTACTTGGGCTCGGGTGTTAGAGCCCAATGGGAATTGATGACTTAGGTATATGTATGGTCATATACCTAAGCAGTGTCGGATGTTACTTCGTGATTGTATCTTTCCTTTGTGGTTTATCCTTTGTGGATTTTGGGAGACCTTCGGGGGTCTCGGGGTCCCTACTGAGTAGCTTATACTCACCCCTGCATGCGCTATGCCCGCACTACGTTGTGTTGGTTGCAGACGACGGACAGCGCTAATCGTGGTCGAGGTTTGCGGAGCAGGACGGTACCTGGAGGTGGACCACTGGGCGGGGTGTACTCGGAGCGGACGACGGGACCGAGGAGCTATGGAGGCTATCTGTACCCACCCTTCAGGTGGGACTTCCAGAGGATGTATTGACGTTGTGGATTTTCTTTTCAGTTTCTATTTTTTCCTTCAGTTGTACTTTACAGTTGGGCTTGTATTTTCGGCCCCTTTTACTTTCAGCACAGCTTGTTTCAGTTTTACTTAGTGTTTACTCTTTCTGCTTGCTTACTTTGTGGTGGTTGTTTACTTTACAAAGGCAATGCCTTCCCTGTTTATCGGGATTTATGCCTTTGGTGTTATTCTCCAGCCCCTGGCCTATGGAAGGCGGGCTTGGGGTAGTCACGGCACGGGCCCCGAGGACGGGTCGTGACAAATTAGTATCAGAGGAGTTCGGTTCTACCGCAGAACTCAGAGCTCTGATCTTTCTTCTATGTGAAGCAATAGTGTTTAGCGTATTGGGTGTGGTTATCAGTTCAGGGAGTCCAGTGTTGGTGCGGCGGCTGACGTATCTGTACACCAGGACGCTAACTTCTGATTTCCGACTTAATGCATGAAAACATTGATTGCATGTGTGTTTCAAGTTTTCTTTGTGATTACTTGTGTCAGCTCACCAGGTGTACTGTTATGACCGTGGTGCACTTGTTTCCTTTTCAGGATGGCCCCACGACGGCAGCCAGCTAGGGTTCCGAGAGTTGAGCGTGACGACAGCCCACCGAGCGATGAGGCCTCGGTGCAGGGCCCTTTGACAGTAGAGGCACCGGCGGTACCGCTACCCGCCGAGCCACCGATGCTTCCAGCCCCAGCCGCTGACGATGCACGTCGCCTTAGTGCACTGCATGAATTCCAGTGCCAGCGACCACCCAGGTTCCGTGGGGAGATGGACCCCCAAGTAGCCGAGGACTGGCTGGAGGCAGTCGTACGAGTTTTCAGGCTAGTGAGGACACCAGCAGACCTCATGGTGATCCTCGCAGTGAGCCTACTGCACGCAGCAGCGGGCCGATGGTGGAGCTTGATGCTCCAGTTGCACGACGAGACATCTATTCTCTGGAAGGACTTTGAGAGCATATTTCGCTCCGAGTTCATCCCAGCCACCCTCCGTGCGGTGCGCATTCAGGAGCTTCTTCAGTTGCGGCAGGGCAGCTTGACAGTGGCCCAGTACTTAGCAAGATTTACTAATCTCTCGCGCTACTCCACAGATATGGTACGGGACCCGTTCTTCCGGTCCCGGACCTTCGAGTAGGGACTGAGGCATGAGATTAGGGATTCTATGATCTCCCTCAACATTCCGACGCAGGCAGAGGTGTTGGAGAGAGCCCTTCTAGTGGAGAGTTTTCTCGCCGAGCAGGCTCCAGTGACAGGGCCCTCCGCAGGATGGCCTGTAGCAGGGTCTTCTGCAGTTGGCAGTAGACAGGTGACGTAGAGGTCCAAACGGGCCAGACCATTAGATGGGCAGTCACTGGATGAAGTTTCGGTTGTGCGGGGCACACGAAGGAGAGCCAGCTACACGAGGGGCAGGCATTGCTACGCATGTGGCGGGCAAGGTCACATGGCTCGAGACTGCCCGACTCGTCTTACAGATGAGCAGCAGGTGGTAGAGGGACCTCCCAGACAGAGGTTCGGCCATGGAGGTCCACATGGTGCAGACGGGCGAGGCAAAGGAGCTGGCCGAGCAGCAGGTGGTGGACGACGCTTCGAGGGGTTGCCACCACCACCACCAGGAGGTCCGCCCCGACCGCAGGGAGTTGGTGGACATGGGAGAGCTCAGCTTCAGGCAGCTAAGGCCTTCGATCATGGAGCTCTGGGAGCAAATGGACAGGAGCGGAACTAGTGGATACGTATTTTGTACTTATAGTTCTTTGTTGCTATTGTGTAGTGTCTTTGTATTATGAGATGCAATAATAAAAGACGCATACCTTTGTGATGTTTTCATTCCTGTCCTCTTTTGTGTTGTTACTAAGAGGTTCCAGTTTTGACTGTTGACTTGACCCTCACTTGTGAGACATCTACTGGAGGAGACCCAGTTACCACACACTGATGCCGACAGTGTGACTCAACCCTTGGAGGCGAGAGTAACGGTTGGATCTCTTGGTAGTAGCGTTGAGGCCTTACGACGTCATCCTTGGTATGGATTAGTATCATCCATGTCGGGATTGACTGTATTAGGCAAAGAATGTGGTTCATCCAGGGGATGAGACCGGATTTCTCTTATCGTCAAAGAAGAAATCACAGTAGCTCTTGTGGGACTACAGGTGGTCCAGGCCACGATAGAGAAGGTCCAGGTCATCCAGGATCGGATGAAGATAGCTCAGAGCCGACAGAAGTCTTTCGCTGACAGGAGGCGGAGGCCACTAGAGTTTGAGGATGGAGACCACGTCTTCATGCGGGTCTCACCTCGACATGGATTACGGAGATTTGGCCGAGGTGGAAAGTTGTCTCCATGCTTCATCGGACCCTTCCAGGTCCTCAGCAGGATTGGCGAGGTGGCTTATCGCCTAGCTCTACCGCCTTTGTATCCCTAGTTTGTGTTGAAGCTTTACGGGGACGTAAAGCCCTGTGGTGGGAGTAATGTAAAGACCCGGAAATTTCAAGGAAATTTTTTTCTTAATTTTCTTTGGAATTTTACAAGAACGCAGTTTCTGATGGAACCTGATTCCGAGGCCCGGTGTGCCCGGAATCAATTTCCGAAGTTTGGCTCGGGTACGTTCAGAGAACGAACGAGCGGGATTTTTATAACTTTTGAACCGGAGCTCGGAATTGAAATCCGATGGCACCGATGAACTCGCAACGCCGGTAATCGCTTAAGGGAACCTTTACCGTAGTTGCGTTTGTGCAGGTGAAGAAGTTAATTAATGGGGTTTAATTAAAAAGTAAATAAAATTGTTGGATCAATTTTATTTCTTATCAAGGTGGTTAATTTCTCCCATGGAAAGTTGGTGGTGGGGCCCACATCCACCCAACTTCCCATGTGTGGATAATTGAAAGGGTTGGTCCCACACGAGACCCCCCACCTTTTCAAATCCCTTAACTCCTCTTAACCCCTCACCTTCCTAACTCCCCATTAACTCACTTTCGTTAATTTTTTTGACAACTTGTTATAATTAATAAGGTGAGTTACTTATTTTCAAACTCTTGAAATTCAAATGGTTAAGTTGTGTTAATAAAATTAAGATTTGGTCTTATTTTATTATTGTTAGAGTTTTTGCCACATTGAGATGTTTGGGAAGCGTGAAGTCTTCTTCTTCTTCAACCTCGACGTAGAACGCGAAGAACACCGTTCTTCAACGAAGAACATCTTCGCCGAACAACGCGACGTCTTCTTCCAACGACGTTTCCTCTTCGAACGCACCTCGACGACAACGGAATCGACGTTTGTTTTCCGCGACACCTGACTTCCGCGACGCTCGTCTTCCGCGGCTTGATTGACGTGCACCGTTCCTGAACCGAGGTAGGGAATTTAAATTGTGATTATTGGTGAACCCTCGTTTACTCCCTTCTAAATCTAAGAACGCAGATCAACTAAATATTATGTTGATCCGCGGAGATTAATTTGCGGGTTGGGATTATTATTAAGATTCTTTTTATTTATGAGGTTGTAGGGGGTTTATGTGTTTCTTTACGTGATTTCTCTTCCGTCTTTTATTTGCGTATTTTCGGACCGCCTGTTATCGATTAACGAGAGGAGCCCGGACCGCACAAACACAGCTGCCCCCCTCCCTTATTATTTATTTCTTGTTGTTGCGGATGGAATGGAAGTGACGCGGTGCCGTCGCACCGCGCGGAATCGAGTGGCAAGAATGCGCGATGTCGACACACCACACAATCAATTAATTTTTGGATAAATTCTGCGGCGCCGTCGCGTCGCACCGAAAAACCGCAAAAGAACCGCGGTCAGAGTCGGGCCGCGGTGAAGGGGCGCGGTGCCATCGGGTTGCGCCGGAAAACCACAAAGACTATGCTATTCGTTTTTTACGTGCGGATTGATGGGCGACGACGAAGCAGGCCGCTATGGCGTTTGAATCCCTTCGCAGTGAAGGTCAGGTCCCGGGGGGACCATAGGCGAAGACGGCAAGAGAAACGGACCACCGGAGCGCGTCCGGTGGTCCGCGGAAGGCGGCGGCGGTGCACTGCCGGAGGGTTGGCGGCCGGCGGATCCGCCGCCGGCCTCAATTAGCGGCGAGGGCGGCCGCGCACCCCCGCCCGCTCCGCGTTTCGGCTCGGCCACGCTGGCCGAGCCGCGACCGGCCGGTCGGGCCGGACCGAGTCGGGCCTAGCCGGGTCGGACCCGGGTTGGGTCGACCCAGTTCGGGTCGACCTGGTTTGGGCCGACCCATGGGGGGTCGGACCGGGTCAGTCCGGGCCCAGACCCCCCGTTTTCGGACCGTTTCGGTCTTTTGCTCATATCTTGAGCTACTGACCTCCAATTGATGCGCCGTCAGCGGCGACACAATCCTTGGAACAAGACGGTCGTTTCAACATATCGAACTCAAGGTTTCAGAATACTTTGAGTTCGTCCGGGTTGGTTCGTACATGAAACCAACCGGGCCCTCGGAGCGGAAACGCTCATATCTTGAGCTCCGGACGTCTGATTTACGTGTCGTCAACTTTGTTGGATTCCTCTAAGTGAGACGGATCTTTTGGCTCACTCCGCCAGAGGTTTGGACGCAGGTGGAGTACGGTCGGGATGGTTTTGCCTTAAAAACCAACCGGGCCCCTGGAACGAAAAAGCCAATAACTCTCAGATCGGGCGTCCGATTGACGCGTCGTCTGTTGCGTTGAGTTACTATTGACGATACAGAACTTTTGGATACATCAACTTCGGACTATGTGTCAGTTGATGTATCAGACTCTCGGCTCGTGGAGCGGACCCTCCCGAACGAGCTTGCTGTGTGCGGGAACCCTAGTGTTGGCTGCGACTGCCACTGCGACTGCGACGACAACTGTGCAGAGATCCTCAGTGGATTCGACGGCGATGACTACAGCACTCAGCGATCCTACGGGGATCAGTGCTACAGATCCTGTGTGGGTCTAATCCTGTGTGGGCCTTTGCGGGGGTTAGTACTTATCGATCCTTTGTGGATCTGACAGCTTAGATGATTCAGTACTGGTCTTGTATCCTATGTGGGTCCCAGTATAGATGAATCAATGAAGACTGCTGGTCTTGTATCCTATGTGGGTCCCAGCTTAGATGATTCAGTACTGGTCTTGTATCCTATGTGGGTCCCAGTATAGATGAATCAATGAAGACTGCTGGTCTTGTATCCTATGTGGGTCCCAGTATAGATGAATCAATGAAGATTGTTGGTCTTGTATCCTATGTGGGTCCCAGCTTTGATGATTCAGTGCTGGTCTTATATCCTATGTGGGTCCCAGCATAGATGAATCAATGAAGACAGCTGGTCTTGTATCCTATGTGGGTCCTAGCTGTGTTGGTCTTGTATCCTATGTGGGTCTCAGCTTTGATGATTCAGTGTTGGTCTTGTATCCTATGTGGGTCCCAGCATAGATGAATCAATGGAGACAACTGGTCTTGTATCCTATGTGGGTCCCAGCTTATATGATTCAGTATCTATATCTGATCATCTCTTTCACCTTTTTCGTTGATGTATTCATGTGTGAGCTGAATCCTGTTTTGTTTTCCTTTGTGGATTGTGTTGTGCTATCCTGTGTGGATTTACGTTTTGCTTTCCTATGTGGATTGTGTTGTGCTGTCCTGTGTGGATTTACATTTTGCTTCCTATGTGGATTGGGTTGTACTTGGGCTCGGGTGTTAGAGCCGAACGGGAATTGATGACTTAGGTATATGTATGGGCATATACCTAAGCAGTGTCGGATGTTACTTCGTGATTGTATCTTTCCTTTGTGGTTTATCCTTTGTGGATTTTGGGAGACCTTTGGGGGTCTCGGGGTCCCTACTGAGTAACTTATACTCACCCCTGCACAGGCTATAGCCGCACTACGTTGTGTTGGTTGCAGACGACGGACAGCGCTGATCGTGGTCAAGGTTTGCGGAGTAGGACGGTACCTGGAGGTGGACCGCTGGGCGGGGTGTACTCAGAGCGGACGACGGGACCGAGGAGCTGTGGAGGCTATCTGTTCCCACCCTTTGGGTGGGAATTCCAGAGGATGGCTCGACGCTGCGGCTTTTCTTTTCAGTTGCTGTTTTTCCCTTCAGTTGTACTTTACAGTTGGGCTTGTATTTCCGGCCCCTTTTACTTTCCGCACAACTTGTTTCAGTTTTACTTAGTGTTTACTCTTTCTGCTTGCTTACTCTGTGGTGGTTGTTTACTTTACAAAGGCAATGCCTTCCCTGTTTATCGGGATTTACACCTTTGGTGCTAGTCGCCAGCCCCTGGCCTATAGAAGGCGGGCTTGGGGTAGTCACGGCACGGGCCCCGAGGACAAGTCGTGACAAACAATGAAGTTTATTTTGGAAGACTATGTTATCAAATCATTCTTGTCTTTGGGTTTCAATCTTAGTTTGGTTTATTTTGAGGAATTTTAAGGACCGTTATTTATGGAATGGTCTATGATGAACTTTGGGTAGTACCATAGAACTTTGAAGATTTAAAAGTAGTTTCCATTCCTATGGGATTCTTTCTTTTTGAAGAGTTGTTTTACCTTACCCTTTCTGTTTTTGGGATAATGTTTAAAGATAGAAGAAATAGATAGTTAATCTTTTGTGGATTATGTGACTCTCTAGAAGATGATTCTTGTGCTTTTGATGAGACCAAGTGTTTTTGAATTCTCATCGTCTGGAGAAAAGATTAGTTTTGGTAGAGACTTATTAAAGGATGAAACTCTACTTGAAGGTAGGTATATTTCCTTATGTTTTTGTTCTATGTTGTAAATGAATTCCTCAAAATTATGAAAAGGAATGTAAAACAAAAACGTTGTTGGTTTACGTTTCCTACTAGGTAATCAAAGACCATTTACACACATCATAAGTTTGGGATTTTCTTGTGGTTAACTTTCTCCTAATCATGTTTTCTATCACTCTCCTTTAGAACGTGACCCTTTGTTTTCTCCTCCATGTCTATGTTTTCCTACATGGAATCCTAGTATGGGTAAACTCGGGTGGCCTTTGTACTTCCTTTTCTTTATTTTAAATTAATAGTGTTACTGACTCTTTTTCCGATGTGGGACTTTCAATGAAATTTCAAAACCCAATTTTAAAAAATTTCGAGGACGCAATTTCTTAAGGGGTGAAGATTGTAATGACCCGAAATTTTGAATAAATCTTGTTTCTCAATTTTGTGTGTTATTTTTATACTCAGCAAAACGGTTTCATTTGATAACATGAGTATAATTAAAATGAGACCATTAGGTTTTGACTGTTATATGACCATTGGTCAATATGACCGTTGTAAACTAAATGTTTCGATTATTGTTTCTAAATACAAGTAATCTTGGTTAATTATTATAGAAAGAAGATTTGATGGCCTCACCCAGTAGTCTTGGACCGATCGAAGCCCATCTAACAGAACTTGGGAAGGAGGTAGCACCAATGGGCTTTGCTCTGGACCAAACCCAATCCGAACTTCATTGTGTGAAGCTAGAACGGAATCGCCTTTGTGAGAAGTTCAAACTGATAGAAATTACTACTCGTGCGATGTTGGCCAAGCCTCCCTCAGATTCTCTCACCTTAACACACCTTACACTTAGGTCCTATGCTGGTGTGATAAGGGGATATGTAAGGAGACCGTAACTGCCCTGTGTAATCCTTTATTTTAAATAAAAATTGGGATTTCTTCTTATGATTAAGTTTATGAATTTTCAAATGACCAGATAAATATAGTATGCATATTTTTTATGAATTTTAGAAAAAGGATATTTTAAAAATGTTTATGTAAACCTTAAATAATTAAAAATGTGTAATGATATTCAAAAAATGGTCTTCTACAATTATGTTTAGTACGAAATTTAGAGTCTAATAAGATCAACTTGATTTTTTTATGAATAGTAAATTATGAATAGTGATTTTATGCTTAGGATTAGTAATGTGACCAAATGGATTAGTAATCTCACTTAAAGAAAGTATTAATATAATCTAGGCACCTTGATTAAGTAATGTGATTCAATAAAATGGTTAAATAACGGTTTCATAAATTATTATTCAAGTATTAGTTTTTTCGGGTGAATAGTGTTTTTTAATTAAAAAATAAATTAAAAATATTTAGAAAAATATTTTTATAAAATGGATTTCATTTTTGAACTCAGAGCATCGGTATTATGTTAAGGTAATTTTTAGGGTTTTTTTCTGAAAAAATGAATTTTCGGTGAATAGTGTATTTATTTAAAAATTAAATTAAAAATATTTAGAAAATTATTTTTATAAAATGGATTTCATTTTTGAAATCAGGGCATTGATATTTGGTTAATGTGAAATTTTGGGATTTTTCTGAGAAAGTTGAATTTTCAGTGAATAGTAAAAATACAGTTTTAGGGTTTCAGTATGTTTAATGACATCATAACTGTGTCATGATGATGCCATGAGATATTTTAAGGGATGGTCGACCAAAGGTGATGAATTATTGTATGGTGGGGCCCCATGTGGCCTAACTCCATGGGAAATACCATGGGAGAGCCCATGCTTTTGAGAAAACCACTTGTGAGGTGTCCCTTGGCCATTAATGCCTTGTCCCCTCACTTTCCCTATAAATACCAAGCCATACTCTCATCCATTTCGACTCCCCACTCTCCCCCAACGAATTTCTGGTCACATTACCTCCCAAGGATTCCTCCCAAGGTGCCCCCAAGCCCTCAAGGTCTCAACCTTTGAGTTTTAAGAGTTACGTTTTAAGGTAAGGGATCTGACCTCTCTCTTTCTTTTCAAGTAATCTCTTTTATGTCATTGTTTTTATGCTCCATGTTCTTATGTTAAAGGATGTTCTTTTATACTCCTATTACTGCCCTTTTCATGTTCATATAATGAGAGATCCCCTCTTACTCTCATTATTTCGTTTTATGAAGTTTTAAGTGGCGCCGTTAGGCTACCGAAATTTTTGTAACGAATTCTTTCTCCCTTCTCATTTTTCAAGATCTATTTTCATGTAAAGTATTTCAAGTTCCTTTTTATTAAGTTGGGGTATGATCTCTATATCTATCATACTGATCTTTTATGATCATATGATGAGAGACCACATTTGATCTCTTCAATTCAGTATTTTGAAGTTTTAAGTGACATCGTTAGGCTGCCTAATTTTTAATTGGTTCTTTCACCCTTCTCATTTTTCAAAGTTCTACTTTCATGTCAAGTATTTCAAGTTCCTTTTTATTATGTTGGGGTATGATAACTATATCTATAATACTGATCTTTTATGATCATATGATGAGATACCCCATTTGATCTCTTCAATTCAGTATTTTGAAGTTTTAAGTGACGCCGTTAGGCTGCCGAATTTTTAAGTGGTTCTTTCACCCTTCTCGTTTTCAAGTTCTACTTTCATGTCAAGTCTTTCAAGTTCCTTTTTATTATATTGGGGTATGATCTCTATATCTATCATACTGATATTTTATGTTCATATTATGAGAGACCCTATTTTATCTCATCAATTCATTTTTGGTTGAAGTTTATGTGACGCCGTTAGGCTGCTGAATTTTCATAAGAGAAATCTTATTTTTTGTCTTCCTTTCATGTTCTTCATTTCATATGGTATATTTTCAAATTTCATTACCATGTTCTTAAATATTTTATATTATGTCCCTATACTATTTTTATAGATCATTTATGGGTGGGTGACCCATGCCCCCTCTCTTTTCAACGTTTTTTAAAACCCTGTAACGTAGCCGTTATGCTGCAGAATTTTCGTCTCAAAATGCCTCTCTCTTTTTCTCAAAAATTATTTTATGTTATTACGTGAATACTCAAAGCTCTTATTTCTACAGGAGTATTCACATATATATCGAAATGTTCTATTTTAAATTCTGGGATTTACATACATGAAACCCGCTTTCCCTTTCCGTGGGTTTAAAGTGACATAAAGATCATGTCTTTAAAACAGTTTTTAAAACGTTATGATTATGAAATGAAACCCATTTCTTTTATGCTATATGGGTTGTTTATGAAATTATTGATGATGATATATGTGACTCACATGATAATAAAGACATGTCAAGGGTGCGCCCAGATAGCGCTCCAATGCATTGGGTAAAGACTTAATCTCTAGAGATGACCTTTTAGACTGATACCTTGGTGAATAACCTTGGTAATTTTTAATGACACCTTGGGGATGGACCTTGGTGAAATGAAATTATTGTCAATATTAAATGTTATAGCCACATATTCAAGTTATGAAAAAATTTATTTTTATTATGATATATCTCATGATTTCTTTCTCATGCCTTAAAGTTCTTTTCATGACCTTATTGAAGTATCTCAAGTTCGCATGTAAAATGTTTCTCTTGTTTCCCTTATTGGGCCTTCTGCTCACTCTTTATTTTGATGTATGTACCCAGGTTATGAGATGCATTAATGAACCTAGGATGAACATGAGGAGAAGCCTTTCAAGTGTTTAATAAGAATGTTTTATGTTTTCATGTTTTAAGTTCCCGGTTTCCAAGACACTAAACCTTAAAGATCCTCGGTTTTGTAAAATGTAATGAAAGTTTATGTGATAAAAAGGCGGGATGCTATATGCGTGACATTTTTCTAGACCACTAAAACATTCAATGCATGATTCATTACCTATATTTTTTATCAATGGTAAAAACTTGAAAGGGGGTCATGGGAAAGAATATAATTTTATTTGGGGAAATGGATTACATCAATAGAATTAACTGAGAGTGATAAATGATCTTCTAAGGGGTGATTCATGGCATCAAGGATGTTGAAGTGGACAATGTCACCACCAAACTCCATAAATAATTTACCATTATGGTAATTAATTATAGTTTTGGTAGTTTTCAATAAAATACTCCCCAATATAATCTGTTCATGTCCATTCATCCTATCATATTCCAATTTAAGCATATACAAATCAGTAGAAAAATTAAATTTTTAACCCTTACAAGAACATCCTATAACGCACCAACAGGGTTTGTAGTACTTAGATTTTACATTTGAACAAAAATTATTGTGGGATTCAATTCCCCAACCTAAAATGAAGATAAAATGGAGTGAGGTATAACATTTATAGAAGAACCCAAATCAATCATATCATCGGAAAGGAAATACCCCCTATGGTGCATGGAATCGAGAATGTTTCAGGATCATTGCATTTGGTGGAAGATGATGGATCTATCAATTCTAAGAAATTACTCCCCAAAATCACTTTTCATCACATTGAAGCCTACTTAGGTGTGTATACATCTCCTTTAGAAGCTTAGCGTATCGTGGAATTTGCTTCACGTCATCAATTAGGGGAATGTTAATCTATACTTTTTTTAAACTTTCTAAGATTTATTTATCAAGTTCAATTTATTTTTATTTTTTTAATTGGGGGTCCCATTGTGGAAATGGAATAGGAATGGTTGTAATATGATTCTTCTCAAAAGATACACTCTTTCCTTTGTTGGGTGTTTTCTCATGACAATATTTTTTCTCATTTGGATCATGTGTGATGGTTGGAATGGTGGTTTTCTTAGGTGGGGATGACTCTAATGGAGGATTAATTTGGCCTTTAAGTTGTTTTCCACTCTAAATGGTTATGTAACTAAAATTTAACTTATCACTAAGGTTGATTCGTGGTTTATAAGGTAGTTTACCCGACTCATGAATTTGGATTTCACCCACCGAGTTGGAAAATTTGCCTAATTGAGTTTTTAGGTCTTGTATGGAATCTTGGGTGGTTTTTTAGAATTATAGATTATTTTTAGACATTTGTTTCATCATGTCCTCAAGGCTAGGCTCAAGTTTTGGAGGGGGTTGTTGGAAAGGCCTTTGTGGTGGTTGAGGATTTATGAGTGGTGGTGGTGGATGACTACTCTACCCTAGTTGGTTCCATGGTTTTTGAGGTTGGTTTAAATACCCCCTTTCCTATAGCCTTAGTTTTATTTTCACCTAGAGTTGGTTGGATGGTATGGTTCTTGCCTAATGGTTTGGTTATAGGGGCGACCTGGAAAGATTGTCTCACAACTCTTAGAAGGTTCTCTCAATTGACAGAATTGGTTAGACTAGTGGGTGTCAGCAGAATAGATACCATAATGAATGGGGGAGGAGGTTGAGATTTTCCTTGAGAAAGAGAAAGTTTTCAGAGTAGGGTACTTACCTCTTCAAACTTTATGTCCACCTTCTTCTTGAATATGGAATCTTTCACCTCATGAGCACCTTGAATGGGTACACTAGACCTTAAACCGAAATGTTGCATGTTTTATGTCATGTTTTCAATGAGGGTCCTTACATCAATTGGGGTTTTATCAACTAGCGCACCACCTATAGTAACATCAATCATGTTATTATCAATTAGAATTAAACCTTCATAAAAATATTGTATTAAAATTTGATCACTTATTTGGTGGTGTGGGAAACTTAAACAAAGCCTTTTAAATCTTTATCGGTATTCATGAAGTGTTTCCCCTAGTGATTATCTTATTTGAAAAAATTATTTCCTTATAGTTACAATTCTAGAGGTTGGGAATTATTTTTCAAGAAAAATGTGTTTCATGTTCTTCCAGCCTCTAATAAGGGAGTTAACATAATACGACCAATTTTTTATAGTGTCGTATAATGAGAAAGGGAATTCCCTAAGCTTTACTTTATATTCATCCACATTTTTAGGTTTTAATGTTGAAAACATAGTGTGAAATTATTTTAAGTTCTTATGTGGGTCTCCTCCAGTAGGTCCATGGAATTTTGGTAATAGGTGAATTAAACCAGATTTTAGTTTGAAGTTTGGTACTTTGCCTTGTGATTTAATATATACAGGTTGGATATCAACATCAGACGAAGTGATTTCTTTTAGTGTTTGGTTATGTTATTCCATGTTATACATGTTGTGTTCAATTTCTATTTTAGTTCTATAAGAAGAGGGGTTTAGAAGAGTCTCAAGGTGTGGCGTTCCCTCCTTCAAGGGATCATCCTGTGTTTCTTGGTGTCACTGACGTAGGATCCTCTCCGGTTCAGGTTTGAAAGGAGATAGATCTCCTAGAGAAAATTGTGTCATGCGCAGAACCTAAAAAAGAAAATTATAACACAAAAAGATAAGTAAATTTATAATATAAAACAAAATAAATATCCACAAAATTCAAAAGTATTTTATCAAAAATGCACACTAAAAATTGAAGCGATCCCCGACAACGACACTAAAATTTGACTGTATTGTCATGATACATCAAATTTAATTGGTTTTATATGATTATATACAGCCTAGGGAAGACCCTAGGCCATCTATCAAGTATTTTTTATGGTTTATTGTGTGTATTTTCAATAAAAAGAACAAAAAAGTGAGGGTGGTTTGAAAACAGTTTTAATAAAGTAATTGAATTTAAAGAGTTTAATAATTAAAAAACCAAGTGGATTTTGAAAAATATGTGATAAAGGGATCATTGTGAGTTCACTACACACATTTTAAGTTCATTTTTCTTATATATTTATTTAGGTTTTGAGTAAACCTTTGGTTGAAATTAATCAGAATCCTGATTAATTTATAAGATTTTATATTAATGGATGTAGAACCAAACCTTGACATAACAATCATATTGATAAGGTCTAGACCTTATGCATGGTATAAGATCTCAAATTAGATTTATATCTCATGAAAGTGTATAAGAAAATTATTTTTGTATTGTTCAATCAAAACAATACAAGTCACGCACTCAAAACCTCGCACTGATTAGCTGGAAATTAAGAGCATACCAATCACATGCATCAAAACAATTATTCAAATATGAAATAATGTAAGATACATGGAATAAAATGTTTTAAACCTCAATTTACTCTAAACCAGTAGATCGTATGAGTGTTTAAACTCCCTTGACATGTGTGTAGCTCCCTCATAATGAACACCCATCGTTTAGCCCGCCGTCGAGAGGAGGAAACTCGGGTGGATCTCCTTCTCCATTTCAGCTCTCCCTATGAGGATAGGGAGCACCAGAACCTCCAAGGTGATGAGAGGAATCATCTAGAATTCCAAAATGGTAGCCCTTCACTCCTCGGTTTAACTCTCAAATGAGGTTCCCAATGTGTCCTTTTATAGCTGAAATGGGAGGTGGTTTTGGTCACCCATATTCAGAACTACCAATTTTGTTTTAGTTTTGGACCAGTAAACGAACTTATCATGACTTTGAAAAAAGAGAATAGTTGTTCTAAGGCCTCTTGAATATCACCATGTCAAATTTTTCAGCCTTTCTGCATCTACAATGGGAGATATTATCAAATTACTTAACCAAATTTTTGACTTTGAGAAGATTCAGTTCCCTGGATAGATCAATTTGGTTGGGACACCAGATGGATGAATTGATCTTGGGTATCTTGAGATGAGTTTTAGACCATTGAGTTTTGAATCGTATCAAAAAAATTAATCCCAATTAGATGTAAAAATTTCTCAAAATATGTAAAATAGTGGACATATGTCCTTAGAATTTCTTGTAGTTTGGCTCATTTTCCTTCTGCATCATCTTTGGCCCTCCAAATCACTTCCTCCTACAATGTAATCATCAAAACAAGTAAAATTTACCTTTTTAACCATGATAAAAATTAAATAACTAGATCAAATGTGAAGTTTAATTTGTTATTATATTTTAAATTTTTAATACAAAACTAGTTTAACATAGTGGTGTGAGGGTAAAATAAAACAGTGAATTGCGGTGCGATCACTAGAATCATCCTGACCCGTTCTAGGTCAAACTGACTCAGTTTAGACGTGGGTTGCCTGATATGGGAAAGTAGACCGTCGAACTCAGGTCTCATGCATGGAAAAGGGGATCTGATCACTGTGGTAATAGTTAGGCAAGCTCAAATGCAGGGAGGAGCCATTTATCGATGAGGTTGGCCAAGGTAGCAACAACGTCCAAGGAAGGTGGCCAACCATGGATGTGGGAGGAGGTATGGCGATCGAGTAAGCTGGCATTTTGGCTAGAGAAGGTGATGGTCGATGAGGATCTCATTACAGTGGTCATGGGTCGACTAGGGCAGTGAGCTCCAAGAGCGTCAATGGGGGCATGACCAGGTGGCAACAGCGTGGCAACGGCGTGTCCACGTGATGGCGATGGCGTGTCCAGGTGACGACAAGGGCGATGGCTTCCTCAATAAGCCATTTTTTTTTAATTATAATTTTTTTGTAGGTCACGATTGATAAGTATCAACTGCTGGGGTTTTTTATTATTTATTTTTTATAGTTTTGTCTTCTTTGAAGACCTTTCACCCTCTTTGTTGTCAATTTTCCTCAAAACTTATAGGTGAGGTTTTTTTTCTTTTATACAAAAGTTAAAAAGCCTGTATGTTAGGATTTTTTTTTAGCATGAAGGTAGATAACTACCTATGAAATTGAGCCTTCCATCTGGAAAAGAACCAGCCACCGGATTCCGGTCGAAAAATTTGGAGTCACTATATTTCACCAGAAAAATAAGAACACCAACATACATACATGCATATATATATTGTACACATATATATTGTTCTTCAATTTTTTTAATATGTGAAAAAAAACCACAAATGATTCATATTTATTTCTTCGAATTGTCATAATATAACCTTCTGATATCAAATTGGTGCATGGTTAGATTCATTAGGATCGAATTAAAGTCTTCTACTTAATTTAAAGAAAATTAATTTTTTTGGATTTGAAAATTCATGTGATCTCTCTGATTCCAATTGCTGGTACTAGGGCGCACAAAAGAAATTGGTGGGTCAGGGATTTAAATTTTTTCAGTGCTGGAGTGATGAAACTTCATCTCTCCAATGATATGAGCCCTGGTATAGGTCTTAAGATCTTTCATGAATATTTAAAAACATGAAAATTTAATCGAATGATTACCTCATTTGAATCAGTGGCGCATTCGACTACAGCTCGTCGCCGACAATCATTGCTTGAAACATCTGAGGTCGTGCCCCTCTGGATTTTTCACACACACTTCAAGAGTTTGTGCGGACGTCGTTCGTCGAATTTTGGGTGTTGGTGTGGAGCTTCGATGAATCCTTCAGTGTCACGATGATCACCTCAAACCTATTCCTACAATCCGTGAAGATGTTCTTAGTCTGATTGCTCAAACAATGTCTCTCTCTCTAGAATGCAGGAGGGAGGAGAATGAAGCTTTCAATCCATTAGAATGAGATCTCTTCTATGCTTATATAGTGGATGTTAAAATACGTGGAAAGAGTTCTCTAGGCCCCATATATCCAATGCCCACTAAATAAGCAGTAAATGATACGTTATGATGAACTAATTGTGTCGTAATCATCATTTGTAGTTTATCACCTACTTGTAATATGTAATAAATATATTACGTGATAAAACCGAGTCATTAGCTCAACTTGTAATTCCTACAGTATTAAACAAATCTTGAATATTAAAATATTATTCATCTGTATAATATTTTCCATACATTCACTTAATATCTTATGAACACTTTTAATAAATAAATTCAACTCAATTATTCTATATTCTAATAATGATAAATTTATTTATTCATTGGTGATCAATTATTTCTTGGACAACTCTTGGACCCCGTTGTGGGGCCCACCATGTTGATTCTCGCTCAAATTTACCCGAGAGAAGAAGGTAAGACGATCCTTGTAGTTTAGCTTGGGTTATCGAATCCACAGAGACCTAAGAAGAAACCTATAGACACGTACATTATATGGACTATTTTTGGCTATTAAGTGGCCAACTTGGATTGATTTTATATGGTTTTAAAGTATAAATAACAGATTTAAGTGAATTCAATTTAAAAGAATGAGTTGATCCTAGGTTATCGCTCGGGGTGGATTGGACGTATTTTCTTTTTAATGATTTCAATTTCTTAAATTTGAGATGGGTTCATTTAAGGAGATAAAACAAAATCATCACTTACTGGTTTATTTCCTACACACCTTAATACTAATCACCTATACACTTGAAGGATCAAAGTTTTGAGCACTCCAAGGTAGAGGTTCGTATTAGCACTTGAAATGTGTGACCTTAAATTCAATAAGGATGAAGATGTTTTAAAATCATCAAATAAAAATCTCATTTAAAATAAGTGGTTATCCATTAATGGAGTGATAAATAACATCCAATCCAGCCCCTTTCTACTCCCTTGGATCAACCCATAAAATATTTAGCCCTCCATTGATGACATGTCTTCAACGGAAGCGGGAAGTAGACTTACAAGGGAGGAAATGGAGAAGTAAAAAAAACGTAACAATCACTCCATCGTTGTGTGATAATCTCACAAGGTTTGGTATGAACAAGTTCACACCTTGAACCAACGGTATAAAAGTGATAAGGAGAAGAACAGAATAATAAGAGAATAAGAACTTTTATTAAGAAACAAGGATGAATTAAAACAACTTACATGTGAAGGAAGAGCATTACAAAGAGAAATTGGCAGCATAACATTAAGATGAAAACAAGCTCAAAGATCCTCAACTCCTCCACCAACACTTCCTTAAATAGGAATTTTGGAAGCCTTGGTTCGAGCCTCCAATAGTACAAAGCATCCCACTTGATTATGGTAGGCCTAGGGTGGTGGAAAGTTTGTGGAAAGAAGACTTTTCCACCCTTGACCCGAAAAGGCATCCATCTTTCTTTCACTGAACAGACGCGATTGAAACACCTTCTAGATTGCCTAATTGGGGTGGGCCATAGAAGAATTATATTAAGATCTGGATGTCCTATAACATCCTGAAAAATCTCATCCCAAAAGAAGTTATGGTTTGCGAGATATGGTTTAATTGGTGGGCTGTTTTTCTGGGCCACAGAATTTGGCCCATAATTTTATCTCTAACTTGGGCCGCCTAAATGACCATTATGGAGGCATAATTAGCATTATATTTTGAAGAGTGATTTGTTTATATATATTTCTTCTATCAGACCACGAAATTTGGGATTAATTGGGATTTTATGTTGGGCCCCACAGTCTCATCAGTGGGATGGTGTCCAATCTGCCTTCTCCAGAATTGCTTCCTTTCATTTCCAAATATCTCCATCATCGTTTATGAATCATCCATTGATCCCTGAATGAAAAATGTTCACATTTAAGTGTAGATATAGTTCCCAAAATATAGAATTAAAATATTTATAATTACATTCCTTATAATCAGATGACTCATTGGGCCTAAATTGATGTACATTAGGCATGAAGTGCACAAATGATGAGAATGGATGTTCATAATGAAAATGCACTAACTCAGGCACATAAGATCAAAAATGAACATTTAATACCATTAAAATGTAATTAAAATATATGTTTTTATTGGATAATCACACCCCCCAACTTGATATTTGCTAGTCCCGAGCAAATATATCTCAACAATATGAAATTCGAATTCCCTTTTCCAAAAACATTTTAATACACAATGATCGCCAAAAAAACATATACCAAACAATCATGAAACCCATCAAAATATTTTAATTCAAGATATTTTCATAAGAAGATCCCAATACCAAGCCCATTCCTTTTATCAAATCCATCATCATACTTCATCCAACTCAATTAGGTGTAATAATGTGTTGTGAATCACAATAGATATGGGGGTTCATTTTCATTCAAGGGGGAAATCATGGAAGCGCTAGGTGGAATCATATTTAATCCTAATATGAGTATTCTTCATCCTTTTTTTTGATTTTTTTTTCAATATTGCTATAGTAATTGAGATTTCAGTTAATCAAATTAACCCATGTAGCAAGACTTTGCCGATGACTCCTAGACTCAAAGGCCTTAGGGCACCAAGTGAAGCTCACATACTCGGGCATCATCTCAAGTTAACTTAATCAAAAACAAAGTCATATTACCATAAATAGAGATAGATTGAAAAACTCAGGGCTAGACAACTCTGTAGTCACGATCCCCAAGTGCCAAAAGCCTCGCATTTTATCAATCCATTGCTCTACACCCAAATTTTTATTTTTATTTTTTTATTTTTTAATAATTTTTTTTAGTTTTTTTTGAATACTCATATTATTCATAAAAATAAAACCAGCCTATGCTATTTATTATGGGACCCCAAAAATTCAAATTAGTACCCCACAGTCTAGAGGACGTGCATTGTGGCATTTTTTTTTATTTGGATGAAAATATAAACGATGAAATATCACATTGGACAGCCACACTTTCCAAAATCTATGCTCATGAAATTATACAAGGATTAAAATCATAATTAGGGTATGCTAAATTATTTTATATTCAGTTTCAAAGTGTGCAATGCGTATTACCATGTTCAAAGTTAAAGGAATTTTTCCTTCCATTTTCACAATTTTTTTTTCAAATCATTCATTTTTTTTTTGACAGAAAAGCATTTTTTTTAATCTCCCCCCCCCCCCAACTTAAAACAACACTGTCCCCAGTGTTTTAAGAAATAAAAATTTAGAAGGAGTAGAGGCAGATAATGGAAGTTCAAAAAGGAAATTGAAATTGAGGATCATGGAATGAAATCACCTGGTGGTTGAAGTTGAAGTTCTTGCTGCTCCAATTTAGTCCTTTGATATCCATGTCGCTTATAAAGTTCCCTAGTGGGAAAAAAAGAAAACAAACAAACAAAACAAAACAATATATATATATATAAGTAAATTATAAGTATATATATAAAAATTATAGAATAAGTAAGCACATTAAGCCGTAGGTTAGTGGTAAGCGCGCGCCCCTGTCTCCCTTCGGTCCCGGGTTCGAGTCCCCGCGACTTCGCCGGTTGTGACGGGGTTTGCCCCACGGCCTATGGCATGTCCCTTTTTTAATTATTATATTATTATTATTTTTATTATTTTTATCTTAACCTATAAAATAATAAAAATAAAACAAAATAAACTAATGATACATTGTCTTCTTTTTAAATTTCTGGGTAAGGTATTACTCAAGGATCACACCACGTGACACGGATGAATATGGTGCTCCCCTTTCATACCCATCCATACTCATAATAGAAGAACAGGTCAAAAGTCTATTTTTTATTTTTAAATATAAAAATGATTAATTAATCTTATTTAAAAAAAAGATTTAGAAAGATTAGAAACATAAAAACCACGGGTTTCCTCCCATGCAGCACTTTGTTTAACATCGTTAGCCCGACATAGATCCTATATTTATCAATTTTTTCTTGGTTCATAGGTTGGCTCAGTTAACTCAACATCTATTTCCTGTTTATTGAATGATTCAATTAATGTTTTTAACCTTTGACCATTGACCTTGAAAATGTGACCACTAGTGGGATCTTGAATCTCTACTGCCCCATGGGGGTATACATGATGCACTATGAAAGGACCTGACCATCTAGTCCTTAACTTTCCTGGGTGTAAATGAAGTTTTGAACTATACAAGAGCACAAGTTTTCCCGGTTCAAAATGTTTGACCTTGATATTCCTAGATTGGTAGGCTTGAACTCTAGCTTTATTGATCCTTGAATTTTCATAAGCCTCCATCCTTAGTTTCTTCAGTTCATTGAGATCTAATTTTCTTTTTGTTCCGGCCAATGAGAGATCATAATCCATTTTCTTAATTGCCCAAAAGGCCTTTTGTTCAATCTCCACTGGCAAATGGCATGCTTTACCATAAACCAACCTATATGGGGACATTCCTAAAATGGTTTTATATGCGGTTCTATAGGCCCAAAGATCATCTAAGAGTTTCTCAGACCAATATTTCCTAGAGGGGTTGACAGTTTTCTCAATAATTTGCTTAATTTCACGATTGGCTAACTCAGCTTGACCATTGGTCTGTGGGTGGTAAGCAGTGGACACTTTGTGAGAAATTCCATATTTTTCCATGAGTGATGAGAATGGACGATTGCAAAAATGAGTTCCACGATCACTTATGATAGCCCTAGGAATTCCAAATCTAGAGAATATGTTTTCTTTTAGGAATCTAATCACAGTTTGATGATCATTGGATTTTGTGGGAATGGCCTCAACCCATTTTGAGACATAATCAACAGCTAAGAGTATGTAGAGGTATCCCCGAGAGTTTGGGAAGGGACCCATGAAATAAATTCCCCAACAGTCAAAGATTTCAACCACTAAGATGGGAGTGAGTGGCATTTGATTCCTTTTTGTGATGGACCCTACTTGTTGACACCTATGACAGCTTTGACAAAATGTGTAGAAGTCCCTTAAGAGGGTGGGCCAGAAGATACCACATTGAAGAATCTTAGCAAATGTTTTCTTAGAGGAAAAGTGACCTCCACATGCCTCACTATGACAGAATTTAAGGATAGACTCTTGTTCAGATTCTGGAACACACCTCCTAATGACTTGGTCAGGGCAGAACTTATAGAGGTATGGATCATCAAACACATAGTGTCTAACATCAGAAAGGAATTTCCTTCGAGCTTGAGTCCCTAAGAATTTTGGAATGACTCATGTCACTAAGAAATTTGTTATGTCAGCATACCAAGGGCAGTCACTCACAGAGTATAGGTGTTCATCAGGAAACGAATCAGACATAGAAAGGTGATTTGAGTTATCTTTGAATTCCATCCTAGAGAGGTGATTAGCTACAACATTTTCAACTCCCTTTTTATCCTTGATTGTGAGGTCAAATTCTTGTAAGAGAAGGACCCACCTAATCAGTCTAGCCTTAGCATCTTGTTTTTGGAAGAGGTATTTTAGTGCAGAATGGTCAGTGAACACAGTGATGGGTGATCCTAAAAGGTAGGACCTAAACTTCTCTAAGGCAAACACAATAGCAAGTAACTCCTTTTCAGTGGTGGTGTAGTTGATTTGGGCATCATTTAAGGATTTGCTTGCATAAGCAATGACATAAGGAGTTTTATCACAATGTTGTCCTAACACAGCTCCAACAGCAAAGTCACTAGCATCACACATAAGTTCAAAAGGAAGGTTCTAATTTGGAGATTTCATAATGGGAGGAGAGGTGAGAGAGGATTTGAGGGTTGAGAATGAACCCTCATAGCTTTCTGTCCAAACAAATGGAGCATCCTTTACTAAGAGAGCACAAAGGGGACGGGATATTGAACTAAAGTCCTTGATGAATCTTCTATAGAAACCAGCATGTCCTAAGAAATACCTCACTTCCTTGATAGTTTTGGGTGATGGAAGGTGACGAATGATGTCAACCTTTGCTTTATCAACTTCAATCCCCCTACTCGAGACCAGATGGCCTAGAACAAGTCCCTCTTTAACCATGAAATGGCATTTTTCCCAGTTTAGGACCAGATTCTTTTCTTCACATCTTGATAAGACTCTCTCCACATTCTGCAAACATCCCTCAAAAGTATCCCCAAGCACAGAGAATTCATCCATGAAGACCTCTAGAAAATCCCCTACCATGTCTGAGAAGATTCCCATCATGCACCGCTGGAAGGTTCCAGGGGCATTGCATAACCCGAAGGGCATGCGTTTGAAGGCAAAGGTACCGAAAGGACATGTGAATGTAGTCTTCCCTTGATCCTCTAGGGAGACCTCAATTTGATTGTACCCCGAGTACCCATCTAAGAAACAGTAGAAGGCATGACCTGCCACTCTCTCAAGGACTTGGTCAATGAATGTTAAGGGGAAATGGTCCTTCTTAGTGAATGAGTTTAGTTTCCTATAGTCAATGCAGACCCTCCATCCACTACTCACCCTTGTTGGAAGAATCTCTCCATCCTCATTGGTTATCACTGTGATTCCAGCCTTTTTTGGAACCACTTGGATTGGGCTCACCCACTCACTCTCAGCTATGAGATATATGATACCAGCTTTTAATAATTTCAGAAGTTCTTTCCTTACTACCTCCATGAGATTAGGATTGAGTCGCCGTTGAGGTTGACGACATGGCTTTGAATCAGATTCCAGGACAATCCTATGAGTCCCAACAAGTGGGCTAATCCCGGGAATATCAGATAGTGTCCAACCAATGGCTTTCTTATGTTTCCTAAGGACATCTAGAAGCATCCTATCATGATTGGATTCAAGAGAAGAAGAAATTACAATAGGATGTGTTTGATTGTCCCCTAGGAAGGCATACTTTAGTGCAGCAGGAAGTTCCTTCAATTCAAGATCAGGTTGGTTCAGAATTTCAGTAGAAGATTGGGACATTGGATCAAGATCAATTTCTTTTTTTAGAGTTTCAGATAGGATTGATTCCCCAGATATAAAAGTTTCAACTACAAGATCGGTTTGATCAGATTTAGGGAAGGAAGTTTGATCGGTCTCCATGAATGTGGTTTGCTAAAAGGTTTCACTGATTGAAGGACCTAAGACTTCATCATAAGAGCAATTTGAAAATGATTCAATCCAAGGAGATAAACTTCCTTCATATGAACAAAGGAAATCAATCTCATCCTGACTTAAACATTCATCAAATATTCCTTGATGTTCCATGGATTCATTATCAATGCTTCCTATCATGTTTACTTCATGAATGTCCTTGTCATCCCCTATTTGTGAGCTTGCATTATAGATGTTCAAGTCTAGACTCATGTTCCCAAAGGTGATGGTCATGTTCCCATTTCGGACTCGGATAACAGAGTTGATTGTTGCAAGGAAAGGACAACCAAGAATGATTGGGGTTTGTTCCTTATTTCCTAAGTTTGGATGGTTGTCAAGGACAATGAAATCAGCAGGGTAGGTGAAGTTTTCAACCTTTACCAGAACGTCCTTTAAAATCCCCTTTGTAACCCTAATGCTATGATCAGCAAGTTGAAGTGTGACAGATGTGGGTTGGAGTTCTTCTAGGCCTAACTGGCAGTACATGGCATAGGGGATGAGATTGACACTAGCACCTAGATCACACAAGGCCTTGACAACTTTGCTTTCTCCTAGTTCAACATTGATGTAAGGGCAACCTGGGTCTTTCAACTTAGGAGGAATGGTCCCTTGAATGGTGGTACTCACATTAGCATCCAAAAGGACTTGGTTTTTATGTGAAAATTTTCTTTTAAAAGTGCACAAGTCCTTAAGGTACTTTAAGTAGGCAGGTATGGTTTGGATGGCATCGAGAAGAGGAATGTTCAACTTGACTTGTGAGAAGATTTTCCTCAATGTTTCACTCAATTAAGTCTTGGTTTTTCCCCTCATGCGTTGAGGAAATGGTGCAGGTTGTGGGGTTGTTTGTTGAAGAGTTGTTTCCTTGACAATGTTATTTGTTTCCTCAGTTTGATCTTGTGGTTCATTTGAATTTTTATCCAAGTTTGAATCTTCAGGTGGGTTCTGAATTAGTTGTTCAGGTTTCTCAATTGATTTCCCACTTCTTAAAACAGTCACAACCTTTAGTTGTTCATGAGTTGTTTGAGTGCAACTTGACTCTCCCCTTGAAGTTGAGGATGGTACCGCCTGAGTAGGCATGGGTGCCTTTCCGGTTTTGATGGTTTGAAGTTCTTGTTTTAGTAAAGAGACTTCTGAGTTCATCATCTCCATTTGTTTGCACAGTTGTTCTAGTAGGCTTTGTGGAACAGTTTGGGTGGGTGCTTGAGTAGGTTGGTTTATCCCAGAGGGATATTTTGGAGGTGGGATGGTTTGTTGAAAATGGACCGGTGGCTGTTGGTATTGGATAGGTTGGGTTTGGAACTATTTATGGGTTTGGAACTGGTGGGGGTAATGATTTTGTCCCTGTGGTTGGCTAGGTTGTTGGTTATCTTTCCAGCGGAAGCCTGGGTGGTCGTTATACCTTGGGTTGAAGTTGTTTTGGTATTGAGGATTTTGAAAGTTCAAGTCATTTACTTCTGCTGGGGGTCCTCCTAAAAGAACATCCTTGATGGATGGAATGGTTGGGCAGTTTTCTGTCTTATGGTCATGTTTGTCACAAATTGTGCAAACAGGGTCTACAGTTTGGATTTCATGGACTTTCCTAAGGTCTATCTCTTCAACCTTTCTAGAGAGTGCTGCGAGTTTAGCCCTAAGGCTTTCCTCTTCTCTAAGTGTATGAATTCCATTAGTTCTTTGTGGATTTTCATAATAAGGTGAAGTTCCCCATGTTTGATTTTGTTCAGAAAGGCTTTCTAGATACTCGTAAGCATCATTTGGAGCTTTGTTTTTAAAGGTTCTATTACACATCATGTCAATGAACTGTTTGTTCCCCGGACCCAACCCTTCATATAAAATTATCACTTGTTCAGGGATAGAAAAACCATAGTGTGGAACCATGTTTAGAGTGTCTTTTAACCTCTCCCATGTTTCATAGAATGATTCTCCCTCTTTTTCAAAAAAATTTTGGATGCTCTTTTTAAGTGCAATTGTTTTGTGGTGGGGAAAGTATTTTTTGTTGAATTCTCTTTGTAGTTGGTTCCAAGAGTTTATGGATGATGGTCTCAAATTTTTTAACCAATTTTTAGCTCAATCCTTTAAGGAAAAAGTAAATAGCCTCATCTTAGCAGATTCTGGTTGATGTGGAGGACACATGGTTTCTACAATGTCATTGAACTCCTTAATGTGCAGGTATGACATCTCGGACTCCATTCCATGGAATGTGGGAAGGTGGTTTAGGACATGGGGTTTAAAGATGTAGTTGGCATCTCCTAGGGAATTGTGTCTAATGCATGAGGGGGCATTGTTCCAGGAAGGTGTGAGGTAGTCATTCATGGTTTGATCAATTGCATTCCCCAAGTTTGGGGCTGCCTCATTTGGGTTTCCATTTTGGTTCTCACCCGGGTTTATGAGTTGGTTTCTTTGAAGACCTTCCATTGAAATTGGCTCAATTTTGGACTCTAGAGTATTATGAATATTAGGATCTAATGTAATGAGTTCCCTTGGTGTACTTGACTCTCCAACCCCAGGACTATCCACCCTAATAAGACGGTTTGATTGATCACGGGTGTAGGCGGACATGCACCAAAAGAAAAAAAAACGAGAAAGGGACAAGATAAGAGAATTTGGATGAGAAAATAAGAAATGGGGGAGAATAGAATGGGTGTTTAGATGACTTACTTGGGTCCCCAGAAACGGCGCCAAAATTTGATTCTCGCTCAAATTTACCCGAGAGAAGAAGGTAAGACGGTCCTTGTAGTTTAGCTTGGGTTATCGAATCCACAGAGACCTAAGAAGAAACCTATAGACACGTACATTCTATGAACTGTTTTTGTCTATTAAGTGGCCAACTTGGATTGATTTTATATGGTTTTAAAGTATAACTAACAGATTTAAGTGAATTCAATTTAAAAGAATGAGTTGATCCTAGGTTATCGCTCAGGGTGGATTGGACGTATTTTCTTTTTAATGATTTCAATTTCTTAAATTTGAGATGGGTTCATTTAAGGAGATAAAACAAAATCATCACTTACTGGTTTATTTCCTACACACCTTAATACTAATCACCTATATACTTGAAGGATCAAATTTTTGAGCACTCCAAGGTAGAGGTTCGTATTAGCACTTGAAATGTGTGACCTTAAATTCAATAAGGATGAAGATGTTTTAAAATCATCAAATAAAAATCTCATTTAAAAGAAGTGGTTAGCCATTAATGGAGTGATAAATAACATCCAATCCAGCCCCTTGATACTCCCTTAGATCAACCCATAAAAGAGTTATCCCTCCATTGATGACATGTCTTCAACGGAAGCGGGAAGTAGACTTACAGGGGAGGAAATGGAGAAGTAAAAAAAACGTAACAATCACTCCACCGTTGTGTGATAATCTCACAAGGTTTGGTATGAACAAGTTCACACCTTGAACCAACGGTATCAAAGTGATAAGGAGAAGAACAGAATAATAAGAGAAGAAGAACTTTTATTAAGAAACAAGGATGAATTAAAACAACTTACATGTGAAGGAAGAACATTACAAAGAGAAATTGGCAGCATAACATTAAGATGAAAACAAGCTCAAAGATCCTCAACTCCTCCACCACCACTGCCTTAAATAGGCATTTTGGAAGCCTTGGGTCGAGCCTCCAACAGTACAAAGCATCCCACTTGATTATGGTAGGCTTAGGGTTGTGGAAAGTTTGTGGAAAGAAGACTTTTCCACCCTTGACCCGAAAAGGCATCCAGCTTTCTTGCACCGAACAGACGCACTTGAAACACCTTCCATATGGCCGAATTGGGGTAGGCCATAGAAGAATTATATTAAGCTCCTGATGTCCTCTAACATCCTGAAAAATCTCATCCCAAAAGGAGTTATGGTTTGCGAGATATGGTTTAATTGGTGGGCTGTTTTTCTGGGCCGCAGAATCTGGACCAGAATTTTATCTCTAACTTGTGCCGCCTAAATGACTATCATGGAGGCCGAATTAGCATTAGATCCTGAATAGTTATTTGTTTCTATATATTTCTTCTATCATCACATGAAATTTGGGATTAATTGGGCTTTTATGTTAGGCCCCACAGTCTCATCAGTGGGCTGGTGTCCAATCTGCCTTCTCCAGAATTGCTTCCTTTCATTTCCAAATATCTCCATCATCGTTTATGAATCATCCATTGATCCCTGAATGAAAAATGTTCACATTTAAGTGTAGATATAGTTCACAAAATATAGAATTAAAATATTTATAATTACATTCCTTATAATCAGATGACTTATTGGGCCTAAATTGGTGTACATTAGGCATGAAGTGCACAAATGATGAGAATGGATGTTCATAATGAAAATGCACTAACTCAGGCACATAAGATCAAAAATGAACATTTAATACCATTAAAATGTAATTAAAATATATGTTTTTATTGGATAATCACATGTCCTATATTTTTATTCACCAGAATAAAGTTGACTCTTGAATGTGCTATTTGTGTGTAACTCTGTAGATCCTTGTCTCGACAGCAATGAATATTATTCATAGACCAGGAGCGAAGCCTCCAATGCTACAAATCGCGCTATTAAGAGCTAAAAATCGGCTTTATTGGCGCTAAAAAACACTGATAATCCAACCGATGTTAATGGCTAGCCTTTATCAGCGGCACTAAAAAACGTTGATAAAGGTTGTCTTTATCAACGCTTTTTTAGTACTCGTAAATGGTACCTTCATCGGTGCTTTTGTTTATGCTGATAAGGGTACCATTTATCAACATTTTTTGCTAGTGCTGATAAAAATTGAAAAAAATCACACAACACCCTTTCTCAATGCTTATGACCCCCCTTTCTCAACGCTCTACATTCCCTCACTGCCCTGCACCCACTCTCACGTACCCCCAAACCCCCTTTCTCACCACTAGGCAAACCATTTAATAGTGCCCACGACCCTACCCTTCCTTTACTAGAATAAAGAAAACTCTTGAATACGCTACTATGAGTAACCCTCTAGGCTTGTATCTCGATAGTAGTGGATATTATTCATAGACCAGGAGTGAATTTTTCTTTTCACACAACACCCTTTCTAAATGCTTACGACCCCCCTTTCTCAGTGCTCTGCATTCCCCCCACTACCTTGCGCCCACTCTCACGCACCCCCAACCCCTCTTTCTCGGTGCTAGACAAACCATTTAACCGTGCTCGCGACCCCGCCCCTTCCTGGACACCCACTCACACTCACCTAGACTTGATCTTGCGACCTCCCTTATATGATTCAAAGCCCTTTACCACTCCACCAAACTTGTTTTATTCTATATTTTTCGATATTTCTATTTATTTATATATATTTACATACATTTTTTATTCATATATTTATATAATTAATTTTAAATGCATTTATAAAGTATATGTTTGTGTGTGTGTGTGCGCGCGCGCGCACTTATGTTATTTTAGTATACCGTATATTATTTTTTATTTATATATATTAGAATATAAATATAAATATATATTTGTTTATTAATACATACACATGTGTATATATAAATATTATATATAAATTTGTATAAGTATATATATATCCAGATATTTTTATAATGTATAAAAAATGCTTAGATGTTGTTTAAATTAAATGAATAATAATTAATTTCATATGATTTATATAATTATTTCTAAATAAATTTTAAAAATATGTCTATATATTGTATATTTAGATATAATTTTTTTATAATGTATTAATAAATATTTACTGTAAAAACATTTATATATTATATTTAATGATAATGGTATATTTATAAAAATACATTTATATATGATGTATATACACAATATTGATACACACACATACATGCATATTTACACACTCGCATACACATTTATATTTCTCACATACAAGCACACATATTTACATATATGTATTTATTTAAATATATTTGAATATACACATAAATATATATTTGTTTATTGAGACATGTGAATTTATATATAAACATTGCTTGTATAGTTATATATATATATATATATTAATGTATTTGTATGAGGTAAATAAAATGGATAATTTTTTATTTTAAATAAAATGAGTAATGAATATTTATTTCTATATGGTCTATACATTTAAAAATATATTTTTATGTAAATATGCTTACATATGTATTTATACAATTGATTTATTATATGTAAGTATAAGCAAATATGCATATATTTAATTATAAATAAAAGTATAATATGAAAAACAATAAAATTTCAAAACCATAATACCTATATGAATGTAATGCTTGAGAATAAATTCATTATCCACAGAAAAAGGATAAAAAGATCCTCTTAAATGAAGTTGAAATCCCATCGAAAATGAAAAAATTAGGGTTTCCCAACTAAAAACTCAGTTTTAAAGGACTTCCAGACCTTTTTTGACCTCAAAAAAATAGTGAATAGGGTACCTTAGATAGACATGGCTTATATCTCTTCGCAGACTTTGATTTGATATGTGGTAGAACCCAAACGGACATCCGAGTTCAAAATTATGGTCGTTTGAAGTTCAAATCATGTTTTCAGCTTATGTTAGACCGTTCATTTATTTATTTAATTTTTGTGTCATACAATTGTTATTAAATGACTGCCACTTGATAATAATTAGTAAATTATTAATTAATATTATTTTTTTAATTATTTTATAAACCGTTTTCCACTAAATATCTTATATATTAAGTGTAAATGCGTATTTGGTCTTATATAAATCATATTTAATAAGATATATTATATTTATATGAATATGGATATATTTATAAATTAATATATTATTTTTAATGATATGTTTTTTTATGAAATATGTTATTTATCAACGCTAAAAAAAAGTGACGATAAAGAGGGCGCTTTATCGGTGCTAAAACAAAAGCGTTGGTGAAGAGAGTCTTTATCATCGCTAATAAAAAACATTAATAAAGGGACACTTTCATTAGTGTTAGAAAAAAACGTTGATAAATGGGGGTCAATATTAATACTCTTTGATAGCGTTGATAAAAACCACCCTTTTTCATCACTTTTTTAAGCACTGATAAATGCCCCCTTTATCGGCACTCTTTTCCGACGCTGGTAAAGGGTGGCGTTGTGTTTCATGCAATTTGTAGTAGTGTTAACAACCCATAAAAGCCCCTAAATAGATAATAAATAGTCATAGCAACGACAATCATTCCACGAACACACTTGTGTAGTATAATCTATTTGTCTCGCGATGTCTCATAAAACAGAATGCACATCTTGTGTCATCATCTGTTCTTACTTTATTATTTGTTTATTTAGCTGGATGGACTTGTCTTCTACTATCATGACCATGGATTTAATGAAGTTGATATCATCCTGATCAACTAGGTTTGGGATATCACTTCTTAAACCTAGAAGCGATGAATTCTATCTTGATCATGCAATCAATGTCATACCACCAAAGACGCACCCAACACAAGCTACCACGCCACGACTTCAATGTCATAGTTTTTGTCTTACATCAAAGTACACGATCAAATAGTACACATTGATAACGATCCCAAGTGAGAAGACCAACACATGTTTGTAAATAAAAGCAACCAATGACACTTGAAACATGCAGTGTTCCTATCAACAGATCAATCCTTATGATCTCATTTACTCGAGACCACCAAATGTAGATTTCATGAGAAGAAGTCTCAATACTTATGAGCCCCCAACACCCGATGACAGCACATCATCTCTGTCCCATCAATACGGTGTATCCAGACCATAAGACATATGTTTAAGACTATTGTCATGATATCTCCAGACCTTTATTATAGTATGAGAACTGGTATAACCTCTTGACACGATATGAAATCTAATGACATTACCATAAATATAGTGGATGCATAAGTATCTATAATTTTATGGTAAGGAAACACATGTATATATGCATTGATCTGCGATCGTTCTTCTTCCTTTTCCCCCATTTGTTTTGAAATATGCTTTCGCCATAAAATTATAGGAATTCACTCCTCTCTAAAGATGTATGATTTTACTTAATCTTTACGTGTTCTTCTCCACCTCACTACCATAATGTATATGCTTTTTTTAGTTTGAAATTTTATTCAAATAACCATTTGTTTTTTTTTATTTCATTGAATATTATAATTTATGAATTTAGTTACATTAGAAAGGACGCATGCTACTAATTACTAAAATGATTCTTGCTGGCTCACATTATTGGGTTTTGAGCTGCGTTTCTCAGTTCTGTTGATATTGGATGGCATGACCTAAAATCGCCGATGGCTGCTATCGCAGTTCAGCACCACTTGCTCCGCCTCTTTAGCTCGACTACAAAGCCCGAAAAATGCTTTCTTTATGAAAGAAAAAAATGTGGAAACTCAATGAATCCGCACCGAGGGGCTCACCTTTCTTTCATCTCTTGCTCCTCTTCTACATCACCAACGCGGGGAACCAATACGGAAACGGCAGAATCTTGTGTCGACCGGGGCTTATCTTTCTTCTCCAAAGGACGGGTATTGCTTTCGCTTTTTACATATTTTCTTTTCAGTAAACATTAAAGAAATTGATTAAATGATGACTATAGTTTAATGATTTCTCTTCTCCTCTTTTAAATGGTGACCATTGTTTATTAAATAGATCTGGATTCCTAAGCTGAACTTTTAGTTTTTTTGAATAAGGTGTAGACCATGGTTTTATTTAAAGTTGTTTCCAGCTACATGAATAATTTTCAAAGCTCCTAATTTTTTAAAAAACGAACTTGGCTTGAAATTTATTTAGTTTAAGGTAATGCTAACATTCCTTCTGAGGAATCTGGGACCGTTGGGCAGAAATCTCATTATATACCACTTCGGGTATATGAAAAAACGTGAGAAATTTATATAGTTTAAGTTTAACATTCCTTATGAAGTGGCTAGGATCGGTTTATTCCACTGAGAAGGGGGTGGAAGATGAATCGGTGGAGACAAGTTTTACAATTTCTTCCAAACAAATCAACCCCTGCAACATGTTAAAGTTAGATCCACACAAATGTAAATTTTAAACCTCACTCGTGTATGTAGAAAATGAAAGAACAATGAACATGAAGACTTTTACAAGGTTTGGTCTCTCTGCGGGAAACCTACTCCTTGCCGTGGCTGGTTGGTCTCCCCAACCACATATTCTTCACTATAAGCACAACCGTTTACAGGGTTACAGTACTGACACAGAGTCGCACTATGCCTGTCCTGAGTCACACCGAATTGCGTAGTTTCACACTGCCTCCATACATAAAATGTAACCAGAATGAGAAAGATCTTCTAGAGAGTTCGGTTGCTTCACCAACTATAGATGTAGATCTTCTTTGATGAGCCTCCTGGATATTCAAGAATAGCTGCTCACTTCATGCGGATCCTGATGTAGAACCGCTTCTCGATCTCAGACTGAGATAAACTCACTAAATGCTCGAGCTCAAACAGATGTTGATGTTGGTTTTAGAACTTTGGTTCCAGGCTCTCTTCTTTTTTGCTTATTTTTCTTCGTGTCTCTACACGACCACTCTCTCACTTCATTACTCAATTTCCATGCTTGACATACTTCCTTCTATATTAGTTAGCAACCATATTCTCTTTCTTCGAGGAAAACACTTTTACTGTACAACCGCCTCATTAATTTCTCACGTCTTTTTCATATACCCGAAGTGGTATATAATAAGATTTCTTGGGCTTCCAAAAGGAAAGTATCATAATGGTTAAGCCATTTTAGTCAACCCCGATCCTCGTGCAAATCTCACCAACCCGACAGGTGAATCAGCCTCCCACTCGCTCATGCAAAATTCCACTAATGCCCTCTTCTTCTTTCTCGGGTTAACAACAACTTCAAGTTTTGGAACCGAACTCATCACAAAGAAACTCATTCGATCTTCAAACTACCCAGTAAGAGACATCCTCCATTTTGTGGGATAAGAAATAATTCGCGGCTCAATAGCACATTCAATCTTAGCTTCAAAAAAGTAATTCAGACTAAAACGAACTCAACACTGTTTGCAAGTGATTTTAGGAACTCAAGAACAACAGAGTATCGTCCAATTGAAACATATGCATTATTCTTGAAAATAGAATAAATGCATTTCACCTTCATCGAAGTCCCCCTTATTCGGTTTTACAGGTTGACAAGTTTGTTTTTCATGATGAGGGGATCACATATTCCTAATGTTTCTTGAATCACATTTTAAATGTGATGTTTTGATCTTTAGAGAACAATTCTTCCGAATGTCATAATTCTGGAAACATGATTTTTCACAAAGGAGAAAATCATATGAGAGTTCCTCAAATATCATACGAACTCAGATTTCTCACAAAGTTAAATATCTCAAAATGTATCAAACTCATATATTGTACGCGATCACAAATTTCATACGCGTAGGATAATTGACTTACGCGGTTGGACTGTACAATAATGTACTTGGCCAGATTTCAACTCTCATACATGTAACTGAATTGACTTCGGTGGTGACAAATTCTTCTTTTCCATATTCACAAAATATCATACATGACTTAAAACTTCATTCACGCTGCTTAAATTTCTTACGCTGCTCAAACTTCACGGCGAGGCGCAAACCTCCATGGTGTGCGCCATGTTGCCCCCTCCTTTTTAGCTCTACCCAACCTTGCGACCCCCGATACCCATTTCCGTTTGCTTCCTTCCCCTTCTCTGGCTTGCGATGCTGCTACCTTGTCAACGACGACACTCTTCCCCTGTATCATGTTTGATTCTGTCTCCTTCTTTGGCCCGCGATGTTGCTACTTTGCCGACAACAACACCCTCCCCACCCCGCACACTGCTGATGATTCATGAGGAGTTGACCAGGTTGGTCGAACTAGCAATGGCTGCCCGTGACTCCTTTCATTTTTTTTCTATTCTATTTTTTGTACCACAATGATCAACTGTTGAGCCAAGCACCCGTTGCGCCGATAGCCTCCCTTTTTTATTTTGTTTATTGTTATTTTATTTTATATGCGTTTCATTTGTTATGGTTAAATTAAAATAGCCATTTTGCAGCTCCAGTTTAGTTTTTTTCTTTTTATTATTTTATATGTATTATTTTTTGTCCTTAAAGACTAGGAGCGGAAATTTTTCATGGAGAATACATCCATTTTGGATTGGGTGCTTCAAAAATGCTGAGGAGTTGCACTTGATTGCAACACATGCCTATAATGAAGCCAGCAAAGTTGGTGATGCACTCTGGAAAAAAGAAATTAGAGTGGTTAGCTCGATGTGGTCCTGGCCCCAAGTTTCTGCCCACCCTTAGTGGTCTCAGATGCTTGGGGTGAGATCCATACCTGCCTTTGTAAGCCATCTTCGTAATGCTTTTCCTGTTTTTTGCATACCTGGCTTCTGAACCTACCTCATATATTATCTTTATATATCAATATGCCGTAAATGAAATTTCTACGTGCACTATGCGCCATAGCGCCAAGGGTTCTCATCGCCATTTTGCGCTGTGCGCCATAAACTACTATGGCCCAGTACGATAATTCCAGATTAATTCAACAAAGCCCAGAACCTTTAGAAACTCATCTTTGGCCACTTTTAATCAACTCAAAAACATCTCAAGCAAATCGAGTAACATCTCAACAACTTCCAATGATTCTCAACTCTAAGGGCCCCCTTTTGGATTTGCTGGCAACTTCATTGAACTCTTCTAAATAACCTCAGATCTATTTGAGAACTCATCAACAATCATGAGAATCACCATCACAACTTATTTCTTATGAGAAAAATCTTGAACCGCACAACCAGATGAGGTTATATTTTTGAGAGAATTCCATCCCTCGGTGAGAAACAATTGTGGCCAAGTGACTTAAATGAACCCCCCTCAATTCATACATTTGTTTCTCACTTTTATTCTTACTTTCAACAAACCCCCCATTTAGCATGAACCAGAGTTTCAGATGACAAGCAAGTGCACACTCCCCTTTAATCAAGAATGCTCTCCCCCTTTGATCAAGAGTCATGATACTATTTATCCTCATTTGTCAACACAATCCAATGCCCCTTTCACTCATCTTTAAGTGAGAGGCGAGGGCTGAACATGAAATTTCAACCTCAACTCTTCGAATCTTTTCCCTGACACAGCTTTTGTGAAGATCTACAATCTGATTTTGGGTAGAGATATATTCTAGCTTGATATCTTCACTGACCATTCTTTTCTTTATGAAATGATACCTGATGTCTATATATTTGGATCTAGAATGACGCCTCTCAGTCTCAACCTTCAAATCTTCCAACTGCACAACCATCCATAAAACCTATGTACAAGCATGTGTAACAGCCACATACTCTGCTTCCACTGTGTTGAGTGTTATTGAATTTTGTTTCTTGCTGTACCATGATAAGTCTCGCACACCAGCTGATCACCTAAACCGACTCCGTTGTATAAAAGTAAAGAAACTATGCGAGACTAGAGATACAAATAGAGGAGAAAGGAGGAGAAAGGAGGAGAAGAGAGAACTCGAGAGGCCCCTGACACTCGCGCCCAAGCCTCACGACTGAACTGCTCTAACAAATTCTTTCCCATCCCTCGCGCTGCCTTGAAAATCATTTTTGTCCTCAAGACTGAGGAAAAGAAACTGGTTGCGGTTCAGGATGAGTGCACCATGGTAACAAAATGTCGTCAAATTTGCATAAACCGAACTTCTGGGTTGATGTATGGAGCATAGCACAGTGTGCCCAGCTCGGGCGAGTAGTTGTAGGGTTTTTATTACGTTTGCGCATGCTTTATTTCGGGCAGAACATGTCAACAGTATTGAGTGAGTAGAGATGTAGTGGTTCATTATATTACGTCCCTTCTGCCCAAGAACACCAAACAACACCAAACAATCTCCTAGATGCTCCTTGCTTTATGGTCCGTCCGTGTTTGCTGCTACAAACTAGGCTGTGAGGTCTGCCCCCTCGTGCCCCCGCCCCGCTTAAAGCAACTGTGTGGTCCTCCCCCATGACCCCAAGAACCCATTCCGTTCGCTTTAGCTAATGCATCATGCTCGGCTAGGCTTATTGCCAGTATTCGGGTTGCAGGTTTGTGTATTGATACCTAGTCATGAACCACTTTGTGTAATTCAGCTTGCGGCTCGATCCACAACCCTCCTGCATCCTTGCCGCGTTGAAGTTGGCGTTCTTGATTCTCCCTCTCTTTGATTCTAAATAGTGACATGCGTGGTTCTGCAGCTTCATGCTTCCTTGGATTGCCAAATTCCATTAACTGCATCATAGGCATCCCGTTGGATCCGCAAACTCAGAAACTGAAAGCTCGACCTGTCTCTCGATTGGTAGTTGTTCGGCAATATAAGTTGGGTCACCTGTCGTCCAAGCCGTGGTCTCCTCAGGCAACTCTGTAATTCTGATCCCGCTCGAACGCGGTCCCGACTCCCTTGTTTTGTCTGTTGGAGGTGCTCTTTCCTGTATCGATTGATTCTCCAAGTTGCACGGATTACTGTTGTTGAAGACGAAAAACTACTCCTGTTGAGTGGCCAACCCCGCGTCGCGCCCCTTCGTCTTCATTGCGCCATGTGCCGCAGCTAGTGCCTCACCTTGCCGCGTTGTCGTCTCCTAGCGGTGCATTTCCCAATGAGGGATCTTCTCCCCTTTGCGGTTCAGGTTGGTGCGGACTCCAAGACACCTGATACTCAAAATGCTCGGTATATTCTTGGTCAACGCCACTAGACGCGAGTTGTCTAGCGTCCCATATCGAGTCACCTATGAAGTTGCCCGAGTCCGATTCCTCCATCGTCTTCATCGATCTCTCTTCACCCTGCAACAACATCTTCTCCGTGCGACACAAATGTGTTTCCAAAATTCGGTTTGCTCCCTTAGCTCGCGTTCCCTCCTCTAAAGCCCCTGATCCCACAATTGTTGGTTTAGCGTGAGATCTTTCATTTTAGATGTCAGAGTAGGTGCTTCGACGTATCTCATGCACAAGTCCCTCCCTTGCACTTGTTGCGTGTGGCTTTTCGATTTTGCGACATCTCTTGCGCCGCACCCCTGCATTGCCGTAGCGCCAGACGCCGCGAGTTGCACTAGACGTCGCGGGTTGTGCCTCAGGCAATGCGATCATCTGAGGAGACATTGTCGCCTCCTGCTGTGGTATCATCTTATCATGGCGTCACTCCAGGTGTGTCATAGCTTCCCGAAATTCAGCTTTCTCTTGCTCCAGTCGGAACAATGCGAACATACCATTGATGTTCTCAAGTTGCCGGTCCACCCTGTCAAGTTGCGTTTCCCACGTCATTACTTTCCTACTTTAAGAGGATTCGACAGTGCTCTTCCTCAATAGGATATCCGACAGGTTGGAACAAATGATAAGTTACGCACACCAGCGGATCACCTTGAACCGACTCCTTTGTATAAAAGTAAAGTGTGCGAGACTAGAGATATAAACGGAGGAAGAAGGAGAAGAATGAAGTAGAAGAGAGAACTCTATTGGAGTTAGCGTCCTGGAACCAATTGTTTGTATTTTAGATTGCATATATATTCAATGAAGTGAGTATTAATTAAAATATCTTATTACATTGTTTGTATTTTAGATTGCATATATATTCAATGAAGTGAGTATTAATTAAAATATCTTATTACATATTGTTTATTGTTTTGTGTGACTTTAATGTAATAATGTCCCAGAGTATTTGTGGCATTGAAAAGGGCATAACAGTTCTCTACTTTGATGAGAACCTTGAAATGCTATGACGATATCCTTAAAACTTGTTCTATGACCGGATAACATTCTATGATGGGATACATAGTATGTTGACTGTCTCGTGTGAGTATTTGTAAGTAGATAAGACTTCATCTCACGTGGTTCGCACTTGGTAATCTTTAAGATGAGAGATTATGAGAACAAACCCACCTGTAGGAATTTCACATGTTTATGCGTCATTGGATATTTCTGTACAAGCGTGTGTAATAATCCGTAGATTTTAAGATTGTTATTAATACGTGTAATGACATGCATTTTGATGTATTGCCATTAACCCTGACAATATATGATCGCGACGAAGATTGATATGTTGGGTGCGTCACGAATGATATGTTATTAATGAATTAGTCGAGGAAGGATTTGTTCCTTCCATCTTTATGGAAATTGATATCTCGGTTCTTTGATTGGAATGGAACCGTCGAAATAAATTCCATAACCATGGTGATATAGACGTGTTCATTCCGGATGATTAAAAAAAGATATGTCAAACATTATGTAATCTGTTTGCTTGATGAGATATCATGACAAAAATATTATATTGCATAGTGAACGTTCGTATGTGGTTTTGTCGTTGCGACATATCTTCTTCCTCTGTGGGTGCCTTGACCCGTTTTTAAACAATAATCTTGAACTTTAGGCAAACCCGCCTAATTCCACTCAGGAAGAGGCTTAGAGGGTCACTCACTGTGTTTTCTTTGATTTCAATTAAATATTATTTATATTTAACAATTGGAATAAATATTATTTTTTCAGACCAAAAGTTAATATTTATTCAAGATTTATTAAATAATCCCAAATATTAAATAAATATTTATTCACAGGGTAATTGTTTAATTACATGAATATATAATATTTATTTATCTCTTGTTGTTCGCGCCGTAATGAATAACTATTTATTTATTAAATAAATGATTTATTTACTTATGCGGATATTAAATAAATATTTCTTCGCCTTACTGTGAATAAAATATTTATTTATTTATTGAATGAATAAATATTTAATAACAATTTTTATTCGGAAGAGGCTTGGAGGGTCACTCACAGTGTTTTCTTTGATTTCAATTAAATATTATTTATATTTAACAATTGGAATAAATATTATTTTTCAGACCAAAAGTTAATATTTATTCAAGATTTATTAAATAATCCCAAATATTAAATAAATATTTATTCAAGATTTATTAAATAATCCCAAATATTAAATAAATATTTATTCACTGGGTAATTGTTTAATTACATGAATATATAATATTTATTTATCTCTTGTTATTCGCGCTGTAATGAATAACTATTTATTTATTAAATAAATGATTTATTTACTTATGCGGATATTAAATAAATATTTATTCGCCTTACTATGAATACAATATTTATTTATTTATTGAATGAATAAATATTTAATAACAATTTTTATTCGGATATTTGATAAATGCTGAGGAGGACGAGCAGATCGAGATTAGGTTTGGCGATAAATATTAATTTGCAAGACTGTAAAATAATATTTATCGTTGCGCCAGTTAGCACACGTCATGGAATAAAATAATAATATTAATATTATTTTATTACATGACATGTGGTTTCTCAGATTTAATATTTTATTAAAGGACCCTTGTGCAATTAATTAAATATTAAATCACAACCTCAGGTTTATAAATAGACTGCTATCAAATTCCAAAGAAGGTTAATCGTTGTGTACAATGGATTCCTCTCAAAATCCGCCTCATCCTCCCAAGAACTAGAAGAACAAGAGACATTCCTTCAGGTTCGAAGGATCAGTACGAATAATGCAAGACCATCAATCGGCCGTGTTAGCACCCGACGATTTATCGGTGTTGTTCGGAGATCGAAGCAGCACATGTGAATCACTGTAAGAGGGACTCTACTTTGGGTCCTCTCATCGCAACAATACTACACTGATCGAGTGAGAACGATCAACAACCTCAATGAAGAACGAGGTAACCTTTCTTCTTGTGCTTAAATTAATTATAAAATTGACGTGAAAAAGATACTCTCTTGGTTTCGATGTTTTATTTGTCAATATTCTTCGGAAATATTTTCGTTGGTCATGATGTTTACGTCCTATATATTGCGAATGGTCTGTTGAATCCGATAAAAACCGAGTTGGTCATTGGCCCAATAGGCGCTTCTGCTGCGTCTGAAACCATAAGTGATATCAGAGCGGTCACGTTCATATTTATAATTATTTATTTGATTGTTGATCATTACACATTTAAAAGTTAAATTTCATTTTAAGTTCTATTCGTTCTTTACCTGATCGTTGAGATCTCTTCTTCCTCTTCGTTTCTCGCTTATATAACCAAGACCGATTAATAATTAACGAAGATCACATTTGAAGTACCCATCGCGAGGTGCTAAATGCACCGCGTGTCGACCGGCCAATGTGGCACACGACTTTGCCGGATTACACACCGTGTAGATTGCTTACGCGCTGTGTAGTCCATGTGTTTTCACGGCGGAAAATCCGAGGTCAAGTGCCGTGTAGATTGCCTACACACACCGTGTGCTTTACCTGTTTATGTGGAAATATTAAATTTAATTAATTACTTCATTAAACCTCATCGACTTGAGTTCCGTGAGTCATTAAATTGAAAGTGCATGTTGGTCATTAGGTTTTATATTATATTAAATGCTTAATTAATTCTGCGTAATATTCAAAACTACAAGTCATGTATGGTTGTTGCATGCTAAAGGCTTAGCGTTCATTAAATCGCAGAGACTATAATTTTCATGTGTTCTGCGTGTCATTAATTTGACACCACACACCATGAAATTACGACATATGCCGTGTACGCATTTCGTGCAAGTGCATTGTATAAAACAAGGACCATACTGAGTAAGTTTTGAGAGGTACTCACCGAGTTGCTTCCAAGTACAAAGCTGTGTACTGTATTATTAAATTTTAAATAAAACAAAATAATTTATTTTATTTAAAATCACACCAGATGAGAATCTCTAGGACAATTAGATTGAATAAGATAAAATGAATTAATTGGTTAATAAGATAATTAATTGGATTGATTCGTGCGCATTTTATCTTATCGAAGAACGAATTGAAATGGGGATGCTAGCTAGATGTTTTAAATGTGTAGTCGTTGCATATGTATGACCGATCATGAGCTTTGACCAAACCTATGTATGCGTTCATTTTATTTAATTTAATTTTATTGCATGAGCTTGTAATTATTTATTATTAAATTAAATATGATGATCTTCATGCCATCCCTCCCTCTATTATGTAAGATCTGCCTGTCCAAGGTTTTATATAATTCCTCTTTAACCAATCATTTGGTTCTCTTCACCTACGTAATAAAAGGAGTATCCGAAGGCGCATATGGACCGTTCAAGGCGGAGCTGTGGTGAAGATGGGACCGAGATAAAACCAACCCGGGTGATACATAGGTGAATAAGGGAATGTTGCAACTTGTGCCAAGATCGGCACAAAGAGTTTTTCCCTAGGGTTATAGGTTGACAACACAAAGCGTGTGACTCATTCCTTTCTTTACGGCCTAAGTTTTTTCCGAATCCCCACACCAAAGTGTTTTCTGCATCCCCACGCCAATCTGTGCCCGTCCTTGGATCGCCTCTCAGGCATGCCATGCCTTCATTGAGACATCACCAGGCATTAAATGCCCGCACTAACCCACCAAGGGTCTCCATGAAGGTTTCGGGCGTAGCGGAAGCGTGCAACGGTGGGTGGATATGAAAATTTCTTTTAATATTGAGTTGCCTAAAACCCTGAGTGAGGATCTTGCACATCAAATTTATAATTAATTTATTTAATATCGGAAGAAATGAATATCAGTAGATGTCTATCGTACGAAAAGTTCCTTTCGGATTGCCTTCGTTGCGCTGTGAGAATCTAAGGATAGAATCCCTTTAGCGGTGATCCACACGTGCTCCTTTGATCTCCGAGCAACGCCAATCGATCTTCGGGTGTTAGCGCAGCGAGTCGATTGTATTTTGTTATTCGTATTGATCGTTCGTCCTTCAATCTTAAAGAGATCTCTCTTGCGTTTCTCGTTTTTGATAGGAAGAGATAAAAGAGCCGAGAGAGAGTTTCATTTTGCGCAACGATTCTCAAGTTTTGATTTTGGATGCAATACACAATGGACATAATGGTCTATTTATAGAGTTAGAGTTTAGGTTAAAATAATTATTTAATTGCATGCTGACCCTTAAATAATGTGATAATCCTTAATAAACCCCATGCCATATAATAATAATAATAATATTATTATTTTGTGGTGCTTGCCAACTTGCGCAATAACAAATATTATTTAATCGGTTTGTGAATTAATATTTGTCACCGAACTCGGTCTTTATCCGTTCATTGTTGTCAAAGGCATGCGCCTCAACGTGCCTTAGCAAGGAGCACTGCGAGGCGACTCTGGAGCACCTCGCCACTGATAAGGCGCGCGCCTCGCCCGCCATTCCTCGAAGCGCTCAGGCGCCAGACGCTGTAAATGCGCGCCTCACCCTCATCTTCCTTGCTGTCGCGCCCCAGTATTGGGGGGCATCGCCGTATCAACCTGCGGGGCGAGTCTCTAAAAAAATTGTTGTGTCGATCGGGCCAGATATCACTGGAAGGCGAACGAGAGGCGTGGCAAGTGCACATGAGGCTGAGAGGTGACAATGCTTGTAGGTAGGGAAGCGGACGGTACCGCCGACGACAGTGGTTTTGAGTGCGCGAGAGAGGAAGTTGCTGTAGCGTGCAAAAAACGGCGCCTTTGGTATATATAATATTTCATTTAAACGGTATTAAGAATACATGATATTCTATATTTTCAAAAAACAAAAAACAAGATCTTCTAATTTTATAAAACATGTAACATATGTTTTGGCATAAAAAACTCAATTTTTGTTGTGCAACTATTATTGTATTTACAATTTATGAAGATGAAGGTGATGTTTGCGATTTGTGTTGCTAATTATACTACTTATGTGACCTGCATCATTTTTATTTTCACACAACTATTTAATTTTGTAATAGCATTACTATGTCTTATTGTTTTTTACATTATAGATGGATGTATAATATATATGTAGTGGCTTTAAATTTTGTTGAAAACCGCATATATTTAATTATGTCATAGGCGCCTTAGTTTCAAGAGGCGTGCGCCTTGCGCCGCATCGCCAAGTGGCCTTTGTGCCTTACGGTGCTGCGTGCATTTGACAACACTTGGTCCGTTCGAACTCTAGCATTTATTGAACTCCTGAATAAATATTTAATTTAAATATTTCATTCATTAATAAACATTTACGATCAATAAAATGTGAATAAAATCATCTCTCGGTTTTGAGAATAATATTTATTCAATTAATTAAATTTTAATAGAATTGAATCGTGATCATCGGAAACACTTAGTGTGTTACCTTTTAGGATTCTTTATCGTTGACATTAGGCGGACTTGGAACAATCACATTCGAACACTTACTCTGTAATATAATCCTTTTGTCTAAATATCTTATCAAGCAGGTTTCACATATGTGTCACCAACTTATATGCTCGATACGTCTTTTTTTGATTATCTGAAATAAACGCGTTGTTTCACCATGACCATGGAATTTAATGCGATGGTTTTATTCCAATTAAAGGGCCGAGATATTAACTTTCATAAAGATGAAAGAAACAAATAATTCTTCGACTTATCCATTAATAACATGTCAATCGTGACACACCCCATGTGGCCTACCTCGCCACAAGCATATGACTTCACTGTTTTCGTCAACAAATCTAAGTGCATGAGTCATGACATGTATTAATGATAATCTTAAAGTTTAAGGACCATTACACATGCTCGCAGATAAAAATATTTGATGACACCAAAATATGCAGAATTCCTACTGGTGGGTTTGTTCTCATAATCTCCCATATTGGAGATTGCCAAGTGAGAACTTCATGAGAAGAAGACTCATCCGCTTATGAGTACTCGCACCTGACCGTTTATATACTATGTGTCCCATCATTGTACGTTATCAGACCGCATAACTATATTTAATAATATCGTCGTAGCATTTCAAATGGTTTTAGTTCAAAAGAATCTAAATATCCATCTTAGTATAATTTAGTCAAGCTCTTTTCGTTTACATGACCTAGCCGGTGATGACATAGTTAGTTGTGGTATGAGCCATGTGAAATAGTTTCGTTATCAATTGTTATTACTTGGTTTGTGTAATCTAACACACAAAGACCGTTATTTAAATGTGCTCTACCATAACAAATGTTATCTTTATAAAAAAAGCAACATTTTTTTCCGAACATGAAAATAAAACAATCTGTATCAAGTCTGGATACAGAAATAATGTTTTTGGTAACTGAAGACACATAATAACAATCCTTTAAAACCAAGATCATTCTAGTCGGAAACGTGAGGTGGGCTAGCCTCCGATAGCTAGAACAAGTTTAGCTCTGTTAGTTGCTCGTAGATCTACCCTCTCGGTCAATCTTTTTGAATCTATTTGGTTTCTGTATTTGAATACATATGTGAGTACTACAAGGTGTATATAATACCCAATTTGTAGAAATAGATAAATTGTACTCGATAACAAACGCACCTTAAACTTTTCTTTGCTTCTTTGGTTGGGTGCAGTTTTTCTTCCCTTGATTGCCTCTTGATCTTCCTCTTCTTGAAAATGCGTGAAGAAGTTTTGGGCTTAGAGCTCTTCGCTTGCCCTTTCCGTTTGTTAACCATAAGGACCGAAGGCTTTTCGCGCTTCATCTCCTTATCTACTTGGCGAAGAAGAGTGAGAAGATCTGACAAAAACTTCTGAATATTGTTCATATTAGAATTTACACCAAAGCTGGAGAAGCTCAGAAAGGAGTGATGCTAGAATGAGATCGGTGCCTAGTTATTTAGGGCGTTTAATCCGTAGAACCTCTAGGCGCTCAATGTAGCCAATGAGTTCGACTACATGGACCCTACTTGGGTCACCCTCTCCAAGCTTGCTCTAAAAGTGCGCCTTGAAAATCTCAAACCGTTCCTGTCTAGCTCTCTCATGATAAAAACTACGGAGGTGCTCAAACATGCTATACACATCCATGTTTTCGTGAGACTTCATGAGTTCATCGGACATTGATGAAAACATTAAACATTGAACGTCTACCGCGCCGCTCAAATGTTTTTCATAGACGAGGAACTCTTCATCACTCACCTGTTGTGCAAGCGGATCAGGAAGTGAAGATTCTAGCACGTAAGATTTCCGTTTATGGTGCAAAACAACCCGAAGACGCCTGAACCACATCTGAAAGTCATTGTCAATGAGGAAATTGCCATTCTCTAATATATATCAAAGGGATAGCGTGGATGACGAACTTGCCATTTTATTTTACAATTAAAAGAGCAGATTATTAGTACCTTGCTTGATTACAAAATATGTGAGAAATAATAAATTAATTGATTTTATTAAATTTTCCACTATTTTATCAAGTCTCAATAGCCCTCACCATTGAACTCGAAATGTCTAGTTGCTAGGACATTCTAGTGGCAAAGATCCATATCTCCATTCGCATAACCCCAACAAGGGTTGATCAAACTACTTGGTATTTTGGTTGACAGGTCTTTGCCGACTGTAGGCTTGCAACTCCTTGATCCGTTGAGTGGACTCCCATATCTTAGAAATCCTGACTTGGATTTCCTTAACAGTTGCCTCCAAGTTACATCAAGTCTAGTGAGGTCTACTTCTTTTGGTGTAAAGTAACCCATAACCTTCATAAAAACTCCACGTTAAAAGTGTCCAAATGAGGGGTGGTCAAGTACTTTGTTCTAAGGCTTTTATTCCTAATCAAGTGATGAAAGACCAAATGTGACTTAATATATATTTGAAAGATTTTAATTTATTATGCATAAATTTTATCTTGTTTTATCATTTACACGTCTTGTTAATATTAAGTGGATGTTAATTAATTAATCATACTTTATAAAACATTTACGCATAATTCATTTATTTAAATTCCGTTTTTGCACATTAATTCTTTTATTTATGAGATCGCGGTCTTGTATCCATAAAATTAAATAATGCATAGACAGAAATAAATAAATAATTAAATGACCCGTTCATGAGCTTTATCTAATGATTGATTAAATGAGCGGATATTAAATCAACCTATGACTTAGGTGAAATAACTCATGTCGGTCTTGGCATGAGTTACAACATTCCACTTATCTGTCCGTGTAACACTTGGGTTGACATCATTATGGTTCCGTCTTGAACTGCCTCCACGCACCTTGGAAAACTTCATTAATTACAAGTATTTATAACTCACATGCAGGTAAGGGGAACCAAATGATTGGTTAAAGGGAGATTACATAAATATCATTCGACACACAGGTTCTATATAATAATGGAGGGAGAGATGAATCACAGGTCATCAAATCTAATTTAATAATAAATAATTGCAAACCCATGCAATAAATTAAATTAAATTAAATAAATGCTGACACATACACTGACTTTGGTCTAGCTCATGAATGATCATGCATGTAACGTATACGCAAAGTAAATGACTAACATTCATTTCTTTATCCGTTCTTTATTATTATGATAAACGCGCTTGTATTAATTAATTAATTAATTTTTTTCATCTTAATGATCATCTGAATCCTCTTGGAGATAACCGTCATAAAAACATTAATGACGAATAAACGATAGAACCAATAGTTGCAGATTTATTACAATAGATTAATTGAGCATTTAAAATTCTTTAAAGTCATTATTAAATTGTCAAACTCTTAAAGTGTTAATGCTACAATTGTCAATTTAATGTAATTTAATTGCGCTAGTAATTGGGAGACTACACGACGTGTACTATCCCGCTGCACGCCATGTACCTCGGTTGTCGTGTATCCAAGTTACACGTCTGGGGCTTCGGCGCGTTGACTCAGTCAGATTACACGACGTGTACATGCCAGCTACATGCCGTGTATCCGCCTGCCGTGTGCCCGAGATACTTGCTTGGGTCTTCGATGTGTATCTCGGCGGGATCACACGGTGTGTACAAGCCATGTACATGTCGTGTATCCCTTATGTCGTGTGTTCGCTGTTTTCGCCGAATGACTCGGCGTGTATTTCAGATGCGGGAAGTGATGAATTACACGACACGTATACTGCATGCACGTTGTGTGTATCATAAATACTCTAGGATGTCAGTCTCATGCGGCTTGACCGTGTATAATGACCACACGGATTGCGCGATTTACGCCACTAACCCGTGCAGACTACACAGTGTGTACGCCGTATCTACGCCGTGTAATCCGACATACAGTGTGCCAGGTTAGCCGGTCAACACGCGGTGTACACCGCGTGTAATACCTGTGTGACATTACGTGTATCCCGCGACATGGCCAGGTGCAGCGTACTAGGGTACACGGAGAACCTAGACAAATTAAAAACAGTTGGTCCTAAGACACCAACTCTAACAATCCATACATCCCTTGACAAAGTGACTGCATTTCCGTCACCTGAGAACCTCCCACCGTAAGATCCACATGACTTGCCATCAGAAGAAACCATTTGTGGTTCAGTTGAGTAGAATGCCACCAACAAGTTGCATGGGAAAACACCGTATAAGTTGACATTTTAAACAACCGAACCATGTCTTTAGAAAATCCAATCACACACAAGCAAGACATATGTCATGTGAGTCCCACGTGCCAAATATGATGCATGAACACAAACCTCTTGCCAATGGGCGAAGAGCCAAAACCATAAATAACATCTTCGATAAACACGTCATATTCAATAAACATCTCATTCATAACCACACAAACCGAGAACAACAATCCCGCCACCCTGGTAACCTAGACTTTCCACTGTAAAGGTGTTCATGAGTCACCAGTCCAAGGTCCATCACAAGCTCCCACACATTCCTAAGCCACTTATCTACCATCTCCCCAAATAGTAAGGCAAAACAAAAGCTCTGATACCATCTTGTGACGCTCTGCCCTGGAACCACCGTCCTAGCCGGAGTGCCACGTGGTCTCAAACGCGCCTCCCCGTACGTCAGAAGTTACCGACTAACGATGAAGGCCTAATCCTTACAATGGGGAGACTATGTCCTCGAATCAGAGTCATACAACAACGAAAATAACTAAAACATCCACAACACACACAATACTATATCAACATGTAATGTTGTCATAAAGATCCACAGTCATACATACCCCTGGTCGCTCACCGGGCTGACCCCATATACAAAATAAACAAAATACCCACACCGGTCAACCTGCCATCCCCGAGCCACACTACACACCCAGTCTCCAAATACTCGTTGAGCTTTTACACCCCGATTTGCTGCACGTCCCGTGCTTTGACCTGAAAGCATACATTAGGTCTGCATGCGTACCAGAGTGCCCGTGCAGGGTGTGAGAAGCACATCTCAGTAGGGTCCCATCAAGTGCCCTTAGGGTGGTCTACTACCACGACCCACGCCTCTTAGGGTGGTCTATTACCACGACCCACGCCTCTTAGGGCATGGTCCTCTGCCACGACCCAAGCCTCTCTAGGCAAAGGTCCCCTGATCATTTGTCAACCCACACCTTCTCACTCAAGACATGGTCGACTAGGCCTTCTCGCTCGAGGACAAGGCCCCTTCCGCAACCATTACCTTATCACTCAAGGTATGACCTGACTTCATGCACACTTGGACTCCATGTTACTCATGGCAGTCCTGCCAGCCATCTCACTCATGACAAGGCCAGGCCTCGGGATCCACTTCCCCACCAGCATCTGTCGCCTATCACAAGTACACACATGCAACAACACATAGGGCCCACAACCCGTCACACAACTCACCAACTGATCCTAGGGTGATAGTCATTCGAGACCTAGCCCCTCACCGAAACACATCTCACCCCGCCCATTAGGGCATCGATTGAGTCCTCTGACTCGTCACGGTCTCTACTCGTCGATACCAACTCATGTCCGTCACTCGTCGATGACAACACTGCCTGCAGGCTCATCCCGACCCAGACCCGAAGGCCCGATCCAAAACCTATTCGAAACCCTGCTTTACTCCTGATCCCGCTACCAAGGAATGTTCGACGTTAACATGCTCTACTCCCCTTGGCAATCCGATGCCAAGTCCCAAACAATTTTCCCGACCCACACCTGGGTCCTGTCTCACATCTCTTGAGGGAGATCTCTCAGTGGGTTATCCGGAGGAACCACCTCTCCGTCTCATACATTCAGCCCGGAGGGCTCGTCCCACTCACTTCACTCATCAAGAGCCACTCCACCCTTAGGAGGGCACTCACCGTCACACATGAAACACACAACCATCTCCTTGGTCATTCCCAGGCCTAAGCCCCTCATGCCCTCCCGAATAGCCCCAAGGAACCACCTGGGCTATTCCTGCAACTTATCTCACATCCCAAGACCTCCTCGAGGTTTTCATTAGCTCAACCAACACCCTCGCCGCCGAGTGGTCCTGAATTCTCTAGTGCCTAAAGGGCATTTATTTCAAGTATAGGAGGCCCAATGCCATCCTATCTCTTCTACCTAGGGTGCCCTTGGTTCCTTTTCGTATACCCGGTCCCATGCAATGCTTGCAGGCAAGTACACCCATGCATAACTTTATATTAAAGGGACCACCTACCTCCAAAACGGAGCTACCATCCACGCCAAGCTTCATCGAGCCTTGGCCAAGCCCATCCATGTTTGAGCCCGTATTAACTCCCGAGCTCTCGCCTCACACCATACGACATAAATAATTAATTATAATAGTTTATAATTAATTATTTAATTTAAACCAGAGGCATAATTAACCAGAAGCTCACCTGGCATCGCCGCTGCACCAAAACCGCTCCCGACCGCACCTGGAAGTTCCGTGACACACCCCCGACACCATTCCGAGTAGAAGCCCTAACCATTACATCCGATTCAACAGTCAATTTCATCCAATTTAGGCAAAAACCCTTAACCAATTCATTGGGTGGCATACCTTCAACGGAACGACGAGCAATGACATGAAGACATCGTCTTGGGTCCTCCTCTAGCCACCCCACCGTAGACGAAAGTCCCATCAATTTTGCTCGATTCCACCATGCTTCGGTGGAATCGGCACCAAACCCTAATCCAAAATTGGCCAACATTAGAGGGCTATGAAGGGGAAGCAAAAACGAAGAAGGAACGGAGGATTATACCTGAAATCGTCGTAGGAATGCACCAAAAATCATCTCCTCTCAAGGGGGAACCAAAGGAGAGGAAGAGAGGGGGAGGTACTGGCCAAATGCCCCCCCTCCCCCTGTGCGCCCCAAACCCCCTAAAATTGAAGGGGGCACAACGGGTAAATTATTGGTCTGCCCCTGCTTAAAAAACCCATCCAGGACTCCATTCATGGTGTGAACCAGGGGGTTCATGGCGTGCATGCCCCTTGCCCGACACATTCACGGCGTGAACCCCTGGTTTACGGCGTGAAATGTTCGAGGCAGAGGGGTTCTCCCCTTGACCAACCCTATTCATGGCGTGAATGACTGCAGGCTGTTGATTTTCAGCACCCCCCGGTCACCTCTACCCTTCTCCGACTTCCACCCGTACCACCAGTCGAGCCTCATTCCTCATCTAAAAACATCTCTTTGAGATGTCCCAATGCCCAAATTCCTAATCCGAATCCAAATTTCAAGAACGAATTCTGCTCCATATGGAAAATTCAAACTTCCTCCAAAATGTAACGACCTGAAAAACCGTGGGGCGTTACAGCCACTTTCCAGCTTGTCCCATATTTCTTTGGCTGGTTGAAAGTCCCATCACTTTTGTGTAAACTTTTTCTGACAAGGACATTAGAATAACAATTTGTGCCTTAGCATCATTCTTCACACCCTGCTGTTCACAGAATTCAACTTGTCCATTCTTAGCACTTGATTGAATCTAACAGAGGGACCTCGCTCTAATACCAGTTGAAGTGCCTAGGATTGGTTTACTCCACTGAGAAGGGGGGATGAATCCGTGGAACCAATTTTTACAATTTCTTCCAAATTAAATCAACCCCCGCAACCTTTTAAAATTCGATCCACTCAAATGTAAATTCTCAACCTCAGTCGTGTATGTAGAAAATAAAAGAACAATGAACACGATGATTTTTACGAGGTTCGGCCCCTTCGCGGGAAATCTACTCATTGCCGTGGTTAGTTAGTCTCCACAACCACGGATTCTTCACTATATGCACAACTTTTTACAAGCTTACAACATTTGCATAGAGTCGTTCTATGCCTGTCCAGAGTCACACTGCCTCCATACAGAAAATGTAATCAGAATGAGAAAGATCTTCTTGAGAGTTTGGTTGCTTTAGCAACTGCGGATGTAGATCCTTCTCGATGAGCCTCTTGGATATTCAAGAATAGCTGCTCACTTCATGCAGATCCCGATGTAGAACTGCTTCTCGATCTCAGAATCAGATAAACTCACTGAATGTTCGAGCTCAAACAGATGTTGATGTTGGTTTTAGAACTTCGGGTTTAGGCTCTCTTCTTCTCTGCTTATTTTCCTTCGTGTCTCTACACAGTCACTCTCTCACTTCATTACTCAATTTCCATGCTCGACATACTTCTATATTACTCAGCAGCCATATTCTCTTTATTTGAGGAAAACACTTTTACTGTACAGCCGCCTCATTAATTTCCCACGTCTTCTTCATATACCCAGAGTGGTATATAATAAGATTTCTCGGGCTGCCAAAAGAAATGTATCATAAAGGCTAAGCCATTTTAGTCAACCTCAATCCTCGTGCAAATCTCACCAACCCGACAGGTGAATCAGCCTCCCAAGCGCTCATGCAAAATTTCACCAATGCCCTCTTCTTCCTCCTTGGGTTAACAACAACTTCGAGCTTCAAGCTTCACAACTGAACTCATCACAAAGAAACTCATTCGATCTTCAAACCACTCAGCAGGAAACATTCTCCACATCTGCATGTAAGAATACCCAGCAAACTGTACTTGCGGCATAAGAAATAATTCGTGGCTCAACAGCACATTCAATCTCATCTTCAAAAAAATAACTCAGACTAACACAAACTCAACTTGAATCACTGCACTGTTTGCAAGTGATTAAGAACAGCAAAACATCATCCCATTGAAACATCTGCATTATTCTTGAAAATAGAACAAATCCGATTCACTTTCATGAGATCTCCCTTATTCGGTTTTACAGGTTGACAAGTTTGTTCTTCATGATGAGGGAATAATGTTGCTTGAATCACATTTTAAGTGTGATGTTTTGATCTTCAGAGAACAACTCTTGCATCGCCTGGTTTTATTCTTTAGAATGTCATAATTCTGGAAACATGATTTTTCAAAAAGGTGAAAGTCATACGAGAAATCCTCAAATATCATATGGCCTCAGCCTCAGATTTCTCACAAAGTGAAATATCATATGCACTGGCCACTGCTCTTCCACATAGATGAATTCCCTTTGCCATTTTTCCAAAAAGTCATACGCTTGTGTCAAAAGTCATATGGGCTTAGATTTCTCAAAATGTGGAAGACTCAAATATCGTACGCGATCACAGATTTCATACACGTAAGATAATTGACTTACATGGTTGCCCCGCACGATAATTTACTTGGCCAGATTTTCAGCGTCCATCACAACTCTCATACGCGCAACTGAATTGACTTCCGCATTGACAAATTCTTATCTGCGTAGGAGAAATGCCTTTTCCATATTCACAAAATATCATACATGGCTCAAAAACTTCATACGTGCTGCTCAAATTCAACACCAAGTATAGTAATTCCAGATTAGTTCAGCAAAACTCAGAATCTTTAGAAACTCATCCCTGACCACTTCTAATCAACTCAAAAACATCCAGTAACATCTCAGTAACTTCTAATGATTCTCAACCAAGATTGTCAACAAATACAAACCAATGGACAACTTCATCAACTCCAAGGGCACTTCAGCAACCACTGGATTGTAATGGTTGAATTTGTTGACAGTTAGAAGTTGTTTGGAAGTCCTGTGAAGGAATTCGAAGAAAAGTTAAGAATCTGGAGTTGATTCTGGAAGTAGCAGGAAAAGGGTAGACCATGCCACAGCATAAGTGGCCACACCACAGTGAAAGTTTGGCAAAGCTTGGTGGCTCTGCCAATTTGATGGGGTCCACACGGTAATATAGGGACTGTGCAGCACAAATGGAAAGATGAATTTCAGTGGGTCTGGAGTTTTGGAGGATCCTGCACCATGGAGCAAGGCTCGCGCTGCAACGAGCCCAATCAAAAAATACGATTGAGAAGGCCACACCACAAGAGGTTTAATGCACCGCAAAGACAGTCTGGGCAATTTTGGAGGCATTGGTATTTTGGAGATCCCTACGCCGCGGAGGGGTTGTGCGCTGCAACATGTCAAGAGAAAGATGAAATTCGTGCCACGAAGCAGTAGACCACGCTGCAACATATTATCTGCGCTGTGAAGGGTGTGTTTTTGGCAGATTGAAAGGAGGAGTTTGATGAAGACTACATGTCTTTGCGCCGTGAAGTCTGGTTATACGCCACAACCTGCATGGCAGTTGAAATTTGTTAAAGGAGAAACTGTCTCATAACGCCTCGAAGGGGTATGCCACGCCTTGATGATAGTTACTGGAGGAATTCGAGCAGCAATAATGATGTGGCAGTCTCATGGTCGTTTGGTAGTTATTTGGGCAACTATTGACTACCAATTCGAATTCTATGATGGAGATTTGATGGAAGGGCAATCCAAGGGCTGAAATTAAGCCCAGAGAAGTTGGAAGTTGATTTGAATTTTGAATTCAAAATTCTGGAAGTGGTTTTTTATGGTGGTTGTGCAGAATTAAAAAAATACACAGAGAAAAGTGAGAGAAGATATAGATTGATGATCATGGATCAGAGTATCAACAATGATAAAATTATTGAATATCTGGTATTGTTCAGTGAAGTGTGATCAGACTGAATCGCATCGAAGATCAGACTTGAAAAAAGATTCTGGTGTGTATATCTTAGAAAACATTGAAGTGAAGATTGGGGCATCATGGAGAACACCCTTGCTGTTTTGGTGTTGATTACTTTGATTGGAATCTTGTAAGATCGATCTGTGTGTTGACTTTATCATTGTATACCTCTTGAAAGCAGCGCGTGGAAGAAAGAGGCCGCAGACCTTGGATGAACAGTGAACTTTTTCTAAAGCTGTAATCACATACTAGTACATTAGTGATTTATTGGCATATTAACATTGTTAATATGCGCTCCTTGGATGTAGCCTTTTACAAGTGAACCAAGTAAAATCGCGTGTCCATGTTCTTCTATTTTTACATTTGGTTGTGCATTCAAATCAGATTCAAGGCGTCTTTGCCAGCACGAAGGCATGATCCAATTAATTGTGTTAAACTCTCTTTTATTATTTTAGGTATTTTCGAGTCCCACATCGGAATACTCCTGTTTGTATTCCTCTTTCTCAATCTATAAAAGAAGGCCTCCGCCTCACCTTGAGGTAAGGGGGTTTCCCATTCTAAATGGTATCAAATGGAATATAATTCCGAGCCCTCCCTCTATTTTTTTTCTCTTCTCCGGTCTGCCCTACGTGGCCACCCCCCTCCCCTCCGGCTTTGCCCTACGCGGCCTCCCTTCCCTGGCGGCTCCCTTCCCCGGCGGCTCCCTTTCCCGGCAGCTCCCTTCTCTGGCGACTCCCATCCCCGACGACTCCCTTCTGCGCTCTCGCCCGACGACCCCAACCTCCTGTCGACCGCCCTCGGCGACCCTCTCTCTCTGCGCGCGACCTCTCCCTCCCGGCGGTCCTCCCAGCGTGCGCCGCTCAGGCGGACTCCCTCGCCCCTGCACCTCCTGCGCGTGCCGTCTCTGCCCTAGGTCGCGGCTCCCCTCCCGCCCTCCCCGTCGGCTTCACTCCGCCCCGACGAAGGCCGCGACCTCTCTTCCCGGCCACGTCCCACCTGCGGCCCCTGTTCCCGGCTGTGTCCCGCCAATCCCAACGGGTGTACTCCGCGCGACGGCCAGCCCTCCCAGCTCTCTCCAGGTGCAACCCCGCCACCAGTGTTGTTAAAGGTGCGCGGCGCAATAAGGCGCAAAGACTGCTTGGGGATGCGGCACGAGGCGCATGTGCACATAATTAATTATATATAGTTTTCAACAATATTTTAAATTTAAAAAAACTTAAATTCAATAAAAAAAATACAAATTAAATACATACTATTAATTTTTATAGAGTGGTGCACGCCTGTGTGAGTGATGTTTTTAGTGGCTGTTATGATTTTTTATTAATATATCAAATATTCTATTTAATTGAACTAACTAATTCACTTAGGGATTTCCATCATCCGTCCGTCCTTCCCCGATCTCCGCCGATCACCCTCACCCACCATCCTTGAACTCTGCCGATCACCCTCACCCATCACCTTCGATTTCCACGATCTTCGCTGATCGCCCGCACTCAGCCACCCCCGTCTGCACCCCTTATCTTCGCCGATCGTCCTCACCGCCACCCTGGATTTCATCGCCTCCGATCTCCACCACCTGTCTGTACCCCCGATTTCCATCTGTATGTACCTAGATTTCCATCCTACCACGATTTTCGCCGCACCCCCAATATCGTCTTCCCCGATCTCGGCCGCTACCCCTGTCTGTTGTACATTTTCGTCGCCCCCGATCCCAGCAGCCATTAGTGTGCCTTACGGCGCCTCGCGCTTTTAGCGCCCCTTGCTTTGGCACGCCTCACGAAGGTCGCACCGCCTCACTGGTATTGAGGCGCACTGGGTGCGCCTCGCCTCGCCTCACGCCAAGGCGCGCTGAGGCGCGCGCCTTTGACAACACTGCTCGCCACCTTGCCTCCTCCGCCGCGCCGCTCTCGGGCGTCCCGAACCCGGCCTCGCCCTCCGCAGCAGCACCCTTCCCAGTGGCGCCTTCCGGCCCGCACTTCTCATCGGCCATCCCGGCCCGCCCTTCCCTCGACGATTCCTGCAGCAACCCTGCCCCGTCCTCCGTGCGGCCCACCGGTGCGAAACCGATCCGCCGGAACGGATCCCGTCGACCCTCACCCGACGGAACGACACTTTCCGCTCCAGAATTCATCCGGCCCCGGCCTCCAGCAGCTTCCCGGCGACACTCGGCTCCCGCTCGATGCGGCTCCCACCTTCCGCGGCCCTGCTGCCCGACGCACCTCCAGTCGTCCTCCCGCGCTCCGCCCCATCTCCCATGGTTGTCCATCCACGCAGCCGCAACACCGCGTGCGCGCCTCATGTCGCCGGCCTCCTGTATACCAGTTCGGCGCTACCCGGCCTGCCTCTCTGCGCTCTCAGCAGCACTCCTGACTTGCGGCACCCTCTGTCGGCCTCCAACTTCGGCCGCCCTCGCCCACATTCTCCATCATCCAGCACCCGTTACAGAACGACACTCTCGATAGAAGATATTGCCTGGATACAATCCTATCGGGCGACTGTGCCACCGTCCTCTTCTCCAGCCCCCATTGCTCAGACTGACAGCTCTACCGCATGTGTATTTCAACAACCCACAGCATGGATGCTAGACTCTGGTGCATCGGAACATCTCATAGGGGACTCCGTTCACTACCTATCATCCGTACACCGGTGCCTCTACAATTACTATTGCAAATGGATCAACAATCCCCATCATCGGATTTGACACCTGCCACTTGACCCCGTCTATTCGCCTGGATTCGGTTGCTCATATTTCTCACAGTCCCTTTAATCTTCTCTCAATCAGCAAACTCACTAAAGATTTAAATTGTGTTGCTACTTTTACTTCTTCTGGTGTTGTTTTTCAGGAGCAGAAAATGAATTAGGAGCTTGGTCGAAGTAATCTTCGGAATGGGGTGTACATGTTCGATACCCCACTATATCTCGCGTGCTCATTTACCTCGGCCCGTGCTCTTGACCTACATTCCCGTCTTGGTCATCCACCGGCTTCCATCCTCCATAAAATGTGCCCCCAATTTAATTCCCACCTATCCTTCCATTGTGAATCCTGCAAGTTTGCTAAACATCATCGGGTGACATATTCTCCTCGACAGGAACCCCGTGTAGTGAATCCTTTCGATCTTGTTCATACCGATGTATGGGGTACTTGCAGGGTTCTGAGCCAGTTCGAGTACAACTATTATATCACCTTTATTGATGACTACTCCCGCATGACATGGCTTTACATGCTTCGTGATCGGTCTGAAGTTTTTTCTACCTTTCAGACCTTTTACAATGAAATTCATACTCAATTCTCCACCTCCATCAAATGTCTCCGCTTCAACAATGGACGAGAATATTTATCGACTTCCTTTCATCAGTTTCTCAAGAATCACGACATCATTCATCAGACATCCTGTCCTGATACAGCTCAGCAGAATGGAGTCGCGGAGTCGCGGAGCGGAAACATCGTCATATTCTGAAAACTGCTCGTGCCCTCCTATTCCACATGTAGGTGCCACTCCGCTTTTGGACCGATGCCATCCTGACTGCAACCTACCTCCTCAACCGACTCCCTTCTTCTATCCTTCAAGGGGAGACTCCTTTTCAGACTTTGTTCTCCTCTCTCCCTCCTCACTCACTTCCACTCTGTGTATTTGGATGTCTCTGTTATGTCCGTGACACTCGTCCCGACCTCTCCAAACTCTCTTCCAAATCTCTCCGCTGCATCTTCCTCAGCTATTCACGCACTCAGCGCGGATACCGGTGCTTCTCTCCAGACCTACGGCGTTATATCACCTCTGCTGACGTCTCTTTTGTTGAGAGTTCTCCATTCTCACTTCCCTCTCCCCACCTAGATATTGACATCGATGATTGTCTTCCACTCATCATCCATCCTCCTCCAGTGTTGTCTCCTGTTGCTCATCGGTTTGGTACGGTTTACTCCCGTCGCCCATCGACTGTGCCCCCTGTACCGGCCAATGACACCGTCATTTCCGCTTCGTCTGATGCTTCTGCCCCGACACCAGATGACTTGCCCATTGCCCTCCGGAAAGGTACCCGCTCTTGCCAGAGTACTCCTCTATTTGTAACTTCATACATGGGTTTGTCAGCTCTGGAGACAGTATCTATTCCTCGCACAGTTGGTGATGCAAAATCTCACCTGGGATGGCTAGCAGCAATGCGGGATGAGTTGCAGGCTCTGGAAGAAAACCATACTTTGGATCTTGTCCCTCTTCCAGCAGACAAACAGGCGGTGGACAGCAAATGGATTTATACAGTCAGGCTGAATCCCGATGGCACTCTCCATCGACTAAAAGCCCGCCTTGTGGCAAAGGGCTTCGCACAGACCTACGGTATTGACTATTTTGATATCTTCTCTCCAGTTGCCAAGATGGTCTTTGTTCAGTTATTCATCTCTCTGGCGGCTCATCATCATTGGCCTCTTCATCAACTGGATGTCAAGAATGCCTTCCTCCATGAATTTCTTGAGGAAGAGGTTTATCTGCAACATCCCCCTAGTTTTTGTGCCTCCGACGTCGAGTCTCAAGTCCGTCGACTCCGCCGCTCTCTTTATGGCCTCAAGCAGTCCCCCGTGCTTGGTTCGACCGTTTTAGCACTGTCGTTACTGACTTTGGGCTCTCTCGCAGCATGAAGGACCACATTGTGTTCTACAGGACGACATCCGCTGGCTGCATCCTATTGGTCGTTTGTGTGGATGATATCATCATCACCGGCAGCGACTTTGCTGGTATCATCCACCTCAAGGAGCATCTTCACCAGCACTTCCACACTAAGGATCTCGGTCCTCTCACATACTTCCTAGGGATCGAGGTATCCTATTCTTCGGACACCATCTCCCTCTGCCAACGGATGTATGCGTTGGATATTCTGCAGGATGTTGGGCTGACACAGGCCACTGCTATGGACACTCCTCTGGAGCCTGGGGAACAGTCTCTTCATGCCTCCTCGGAACTGTATCCACATCCAGAGCGGTACCGTCGATTGGTGGACAAACTCAATTATCTCACCATGACTCGTCCCGACATTGTCTGCGCTGTTGGCAAAGTGAGTCAATTTATGGAGTATCCGACCAGCTCTCATTGGGATGCTGTCCTCCACATCGCCAAATACATCAAGCGAGATCTTGCCCGTGGTCTTCGCTACTCCCAGCATCCTCATCTGAATATTGAGGCATTTTGTGATGCTGATTATGCTGGTTGTCTTGCTACTCGGAGATCTACTTTTGGGTTTGCCATATTCTTGGCAGACAACCTCATCTCTTAGCGCAGTAAGAAACAGACTGTCGTTTGGCGATCCAGTGCGGAGTACCGTGCCATGACCACCGTCACTACGGAGATCCTTTGACTTTGACAACTCCTCCAGGAACTTGGATTTTCTCAGCAGACATCTGCTCACATCTGGTGTGACAATCAGGCAGCCACCGAGATTGCTTCGAATCCCGTCTTCCATGAACGCACGAAGCATATTGAGGTGGACTGCCACTTTCTTCGACACCACCTGGAGCACAATCATGTCAGTTTTAGCCACATCCCGACGACGGACCAGCTTGCTGACATCTTCACCAAAGGCCTCCCAGGGGCTCGCCTAGCCTCACTCAGTTCCAAGCTGGGCATCCACAGCATCTGCAGCCCAGCTTGAGGGGGAGTGTGTCTGGTCTTGTATGAGGTCATCCTTTTTTTTTGTGGGACTCGTTGTCCAAGCTGGGCATGTCCAGCTTGAGGGGGAGTGTTAAACTCTCTTTTATTATTTTGGGTATTTCCGAGTCCCACATCGGAATACTCCTGTTTGTATTCCTATTTCTCAATCTATAAAAGAAGGCCTCCGCCTCACCTTGAGGTAAGGGGGTTTCCCATTCTACAAATCGAAAGAGAGAAGAAAATTTCAAAACATCCTAATCCCCCCCCCTCTTAGGGTGTACTGCAGGACCACAGGGTACAACAATTTTGCTACTTGTTATTTTTTATTGTAGTACTATGATTGAATGAAATTCTAAATTTTTTATTTACAGTTTGCAGATTGTATTTGTAGTTCTTGATCTTTTACAAAAAATGTAAATACAGCACATACAGTGATAATCAAAGCAAATTGTCCTAGAATTTTATAAATATTTTTTATTCATGTTTTTCTATGATCACTTGTTTTCATCTCTGTGTTGTTCAACAATGATTACCAGGTTAAAGATGCTATGGTTCAGTTTGAAACAGCACTGACATTAGATCCTAATCCAGAGGAGGCTCAAGCCGCACTGTACAACAAAGCTTGCTGTCATGCTTATAGGTAGGTTTCTAAGTTCCCCGCTCTTTGCTTTTCTGATGCTTCTTTTTTTCTTCTCTGCCTTTTTATTGCCCATCTAGTAAATGTTTATCTACACTTTTCATTAAAATAAAGCACTCTAAGATAAAATGACTATTTTTTTGAAATAATGGAGAGAAACCTTCTTATTTGCTGTAGATGTTTTTGGGCTTATGGTTCAGGAATTGATTTTTTGCAGGATATTCATGTTTTCCGACTATGGGTTATTGTTCCAATACCTGAAGCAGAACCTTGTTAATCTTATTAGTTTGTTGCACCTTTTCTTATATAAAATCTTATAAACTATGACGCTTTAAATTTTTTGTATTAATTGTTAGTATCTGTACCATTTTGTCAATTCAATTGGAAGCTTTTGTAGACAATCTTAAGCTGATAAAAGAATCATTGCTTATTTTCATTTTTGGGGAAGAGGTGAAGGCAAGAAAGCTGTTGATTGCCTGCGTATTGCTCTGAGAGACTATAACCTCAAATTTGGCACAATTTTAAATGATCCGGACTTGGCATCATTTAGAGCTTTGCCTGAATTTAAGCTACTCCAGGAAGAGGTTGGTTTTTTAACGTTCTAACTATACAATATTTGGTTTCGCTCTTTTTAAGCTTGTTATAAAGTTGAATACTGTGTCTGTGTGTGTTTCTCTCTCTTTCTCTCCCTCTCTATATAGATAGAGGAGTTTGTGATTTAATATGTGGCCTCTTCTTTAGCAGGCAGATGCGAATTGGGTCTGATAATTGTTTTTTATTTCTATATCTGTTAATGCTGCTGAAAATGTTCATAAATTAGTTCTTGTGGGTCTGATATATACTTTTAGCTTAATTTTTTTCTTTTCTTTTCTTGATCTGTTGTTCATGATCAAAAATAAAATCATGAACAATTACAGGCAAGCCTTGGTGGAGAAGACATCGGATATGGCTTTCGTAGAGATCTCAAGCTTATTAGTGAAGTCCAAGCACCATTTCGAGGAGTGAGGAGATTCTTTTACGTGGCGCTGTGTGTTGCTGCAGGAATTTCAACTCTTTTTACCATACCGAGGCTGTACAGCGCGATTAAAGGCGGCGATGATGCTCCTGATATCTGGGAAACAGCTGGGAATGCTGGCATTAACATTGGTGGTAAGGAGACTGCTAATCAGTAGATGAAAATACCCTTTGACTTTTCATGGCTTTTCTAGAATATTTGAGAATGGTTAATAAAATCATTCTTTGAATCTTGTTTCTAAAAATTACTAAAATTTTGGATCAGTGATTCTCAGGGATTTTTGTTCTTGTGGCATTACTATATTGGGAGGGTCGAAAAGAGGAGGAGCAACTTGCACAGATCACCCGTTATGAAACTTTGTCACGGCTGCCTTTGCGCCTTTCAACCAGTCGGGTTGTTGAACTGGTGCAGCTGCGCAACACTGCTCGACCTGTTAGTGTCAACTTCTTTCCTCCGATCATTTTGGGCACACATTGTTTGAGATGCAAATAATGTAAATTTAAAGTTGTGTTTGGTTTTGGAAGTCATTTCCAGTTTCCATTGTCCAAATATGTATTAGAAAATATGTTTGAAAAGATTTTGAAAAATGGAGAGAACAAGTGCTTGAAAGGGAGACCCGAATGAGGACCACAAGGAAACATACCACTTAAAGCTGTATTTATAAGATACCAAAATGATGGTCACTTCTTTGACAAGTCAACTCTGCATTCACTCAAGAATATGCGAAACACTAACATAATAACGCTAGAATACAAGTACAATGGGTGTGACAATTTATACCCAAAGAATGATACATTAGTCAGAGACATACTTTTCTAAATGCCCAAAGCCTAAACCTACTTGTCTTCTTAGATGCTTTCTTTAAGGGTGGGTGAAACATGGTTTCAGCACATGGTTTTGGAATTTGCAAACTTAGTCCACCACATTTGGCATTGTTGCACCTATCCTTGACTTTAGAGATTCCTAGCCCACCAAATTTGAATTTCTTAGATCTATTCCTGACTGTGGAGTTCCCTTCACGCAACTGAGAAAACCGTTCCACCACTTGTGTTGGGCCTTTAAGATCAAGTTTGGGCCTGAATAAGAGAAACTGCGAGCCCATTTGTCTCATCAATGCAAATATGCTGGGCTTCCTGGTGAATATTCATAATTAATCATTGTAAAACATATTTCTTTTGATTGGTCCTATCTCGTCATTTGGCCTCCAATTTTTTGCAATGAGTATTGTGAATTGATGGTCCTTTTTTCTTTAACCGCATGTCCAACATGACCTCCTCCAGTTTTCATTGCCCTGAAAATATGAAAACAAGTTTTTTTCCCCATAAATCTATCATTTCCATTTTCATTCTAAAAAGTGTTTTTTATTTGCATACTTCAATAATTTTTTTATATATTTTTGTAAAAAGTAAACAGAAAATGTTTTCCCAAACTAAGCACAGCCTTTTTTGACCTAAGAATTAAAATTTCTACTTTAACAGACTACGTTTGACAGCACTTATTGAAAACTGATTAAATCACTTATTACTTATCATAAATGATTCTGTAAGTGTTTTCAGATTGCATATTGGAAAAGTGTTTTTCTGCCACTTATTTTAGTGGTTTTCTTCGGGAATTTTAATTTTATTGTTTTTTCTGAAAGAAAACAAAACCATTTATTTTCTCAAGCTGGTTATTTTAAGTGATAAGCGTTATAAGCAGCAGTTATTAACGAGTGCTGTCAAACGGACCCCAAGGCCCTTTGAAGACGATTATCAGTCAGCAGTATTTCTTTTCCCCAACTCTTTCTTGCTCCACTCATCTCTTTGATCTCTAAATGCCAATCTATAACTGTGAATCGAGGTTATCATGGCTGGAAAAAAGGAGACTGTATCCATGGCCATCCAAAAAGCAGAAAAATTCCGCACAGAGCTCCTCAGGCGAGGTGTTCTTCTGGTTCCTGTTATCTGGGATGAGGTCAGGGCACCAGAAATGGAGAAGAAAGGCTTCGGTCCTTCCCAAAAGGCAGCTGTTTCTCTTCCTTCCATCGGGGTGAGTTTCTGGAAGCCTTCTTTTCTTATCAGTCCAACCCTTCATCGTTTTGGTATCTGCTTGTTTTTTTAATATTTTGATAGGAAGATTTTGAGAAACGGGCTCAGTCAGTAACTGCAAAATCAAGGCTGAAAGCTGAAGTTCGACTCAAGGCCGAGGCAGTATCACCTGCAGCCTGGGAAAGGTCGATTGTTTTGCTTTTCATCATATATCAGGTTCTGTTTGGTAGAGTGGAAAGCGAGATTGTTTCATCATTCTGAGATTTTGATTTCTTGTTCATTCAGTTGGATAAAGGATCAACAGAAGTCTGAGGGAGTTAGCCCGGGGGAGGATGTATATATCGTACTTCGTCTTGATGGCCGTGTTCGAAGATCCGGACGGGTTAGTCCGCTCTCATTACTTCAACAATTTGACTTTGAAATTTGGGATCAAATTGTAATGAGTTTTTGGGTTTGGTTCTCAGGAGATGCCAGACTGGCAGCAGATTGTGAAAGAACTGCCCCCAATGGAAGCATTTTTGAGCAGGCTGGAAAGGTAACTAGCTGGCATGAATATGATATTATGCAGCCACTCATGGTATAGCTGCGCAGGATACCCTTGCATAACTTCCTGAGGTATTTATCATACAGTGAGTTTTTTCTAAATTTTACTCCTATTGACTGCTATGTTCAGAACTTTTTTCCTTGCCCTTGTCGCAAGTTAGTGCGAAATGATTCTTCCTTTTTCTCTCTCCTGTACTTATAAAATATAAATACTTGCAGCAATGCATTTGAATTTTTACAAGGCTGTGTGGTGGTGGTTATCCCACCACACATTCTCTTATCATGATAAAAACCACTAGGGCAAGATGATAGCCTTCAACCCTCTACTTGTCTCTCGACAATCAATGCCTACCGCACTTGATACACAATTTACACAAATTTAGAACACAAAGAAGAAATACGTGGTTTGGGCGTTTCTGCAACAAGAGTTTTTTTCTTCTCCTGGTAGACGAACTTCCTTCACAATTTCATGTGAGAAAGGGGCTCACAACAAATTTGTTAAGCTGATGGTTTCAAGAAAAAACACTCTTCTCAAGATCCTTGAGCTTTCTTCTATGCCTCTCAAAAATATTCAGTGAATACACACGTCTGTGTTTTGTCTTGGCCTCTCAATATTTTCTCTGTAGTCTTCTTCCCTACTTTATGCAACTCATACACTTCAGTTCTACCTTAAGCATTCCTTACTAAGTTGATATTTCATGCTGTGCCCAACTGACTTTCCATTTTGTGTATGGTAGACTCATTTTCTACTCTACGCAACCTCCACTTAGCCAAAATTTTCAGGCTTTCTTCACTCATATGGGAGTCTTGAGGTTCTTCCAGAACTCTTTCGAACTTATTCTTATAAAAAACACTCAAATATTATTAATGAATCAAATATATATCTGTTGGAGTCTGTATCCCACATCGGACTTGCGGTCCGATGTGGTCCCTTTCATTCATTATAAAAGAATGTCTCCGCCTCACTTTGAGGTAAGGAGGCAAGGGGGGATTTCTGATTTTACATGGTATCAGAGGGAACTTAATCCCGATCCCCCCTCCCATCTATTTTTTTTATTATTCTGCTCTAGGTCTCCGATCTTTTTTTCCCGTGGGGGCGGCGGCCTCCATGGCTTACGAGCCATAGGAATTCTCCGCCGCCCCCTACCGGCGATCCCTACCCGGCGAATTTCCCGTCCCGGCGGCTCTCCAGCGCTGCTCCCCGTCGCGGCTTCCCCCGGTGCGCCTTCCCTCGTCGTCCGGCACTGCTCCGCTAACGTTGCGGCTTCCTGGCTCCCACCTGCCCCGCCTTCTGCGACGCGTCCCGGCCCCGCCCTCACGCGGCTTTCCCGGCTACAGTCGACGGCTCTTTCCGGCAGCCCGCCTCCTGTGCGGGTGCTCCTTCCAGCCGACCTCCATCCCAGCAGGCCTCCATCGCTTCGACTCCGCCTCCTTGCGCGACGCATCAACAGTTGCTCCCTCCATGCCGACCTCCTCCTGCTTCCTGCGGAATCCCCGCCTTCCTGCCCGATGCCTCCTGCGGAATCCCCGTCTCCCTGCCCGGCGCCTCCTGCGGAATCACCGCATCCCATCGCCGGTACCTCGTGCGGATTTCCCGGTGCTTCGACGACCAGCACCGCCATTGCGGATTTCTCGGCACTTTGACGACCGGCCCTCCCGAGCGGATTTCCCAGCGCTTTGACGATCGGCCCGACATTACGGATTTCCCGGCGCTCTGACGACCGGCCCGTAGTACGGATTTTCCCGGCGCTCCGACGACCGACCCGCCAGTGTGGATTTCCCGGCGCTCTGTTGTCCGGCCCCGCACTTTTCCGGCGATGACCCATCCTTTTTTTTCAGCGGCATCACATTACCATCTTCAGGGGGAGCAGCATCAACAACGTTTTTATTATTTCCGTTTCGTCTGTTTTTTGTCGTGTTTTGTCATCAAGCTGGGCATGTCCAGCTTGAGGGGGAGTGTTAGCATCTGTTTTGTTGCTTTCTTTTCATTATGTGTCCAAGCTAGGTACACCTAGCTTGAGGGGGAGTGTTGGAGTCTGTATCCCACATCGGACTTGCGGTCCGATGTGGTCCCTTTCATTCATTATAAAAGAATGTCTCCGCCTCACTTTGAGGTAAGGAGGCAAGGGGGAATTTCTGATTTTACAATATCAATTTACATCAAATGATGATGTTATCATCAAATTAAACATAAAAAGCCAAATGTGTGTGGGTTTTTTCAAAAAATCCATCTTGAAATGATTTCAACCCATCAAGCTAGTCATCCAAACATGGCAGTGAATATCTTTGTACGATCAGAAACAACAAATTTTCATTCTAATCATATATATTTACCGATCATTAACAAAAGGTAAATGCTTGATGAATTTTTGCCATTTCTTTTCTTGCATAATTCTCATTAAAATGCAAGCTGAGTTCTTCATGGCATTTATCGACAACCTTAACCACTTTCTCATAGTCTAAGAGGTGTTCCCCTCATCTTGAGGATTTTCTAGCAATCACTTGCTCACGGTGTGCTCTCCTCATTTTGTCTCCTTTAAAATCCAACTGCTTTCACAGAATGTCGACCTTCACAATTTAAGGTGGAACAAACTCACGAACACTAGTAAAACACAACAATGATATATATGTGTGTGTGTGTGTGTGTGTGTGTTTGGACATTCTAAGATGAATAATATTAGAAATGAATGTATTCAAAAGAAAATTGGAGTGACTCCGATTGACGAGAAGATGATTGAGACTAGATTAAGATGGTTTGGACATGTTAGAAGAAGTCCTAGGGATAGATCTGTTAATAGGGTAAACTGTTAGGAATGGGGGGGGGGGGGTGGCTGTCAATGTTAATAAAGGGTTGGGGCTGTCCGTATGTAGCTGCTAGGGATAGTTTGTGTGCTGAGCTGGGTTTGTGGGGATATTAGATAGGGGCAGTTTGGTATTTTGCTTTATAGCAGGTTGATTGGTTAGCTGTTTGTCTGGGGTATTAAATAAGGGAGAGGGGAGTTGTAAGCGGGGGCGTGATTCATTTCCATCAATTGCTTGGTAGCAACGGGGCGGACGACCTTGGGAGGTTCGGTCGTGGCTCCCAGAAGGGGTCTTCTTCCTCTATCTTCTCCCTCTTGTATTTTCTGTGTTCAGTTCTGTGATTCTATTTCTGCCTAAAACAGTTTATAGTTTGTTCTTCTATCTTCTTCCACATTCCTGTTGTGCGCCCATTGTTAGTTAGAGTATTAACAATTTGGTACTTTCGTTGAGAGTCTTCTTTTTGGGGAGGAAAACAAGAAGGAAAATCTTGACGGATGGACTCAAAAAAGCAGATCTTGATTGCTGCTGGTGTGGCTGCTGGACGTATGCTGAGGCGCTGTTGAAGCCATCGTGTGGTCTGGACATATGCTGAGTGGCTGTTGAAAGATGCAAATGCTGGAGAATCCTGATGTGACAGATTCAAGAAAGTGTTTCTTGTTGAAACCTATTGTGACTCGACGCAACAACTGATTTCTTCTGCTGAAGCTGTGAGGACGAACATTGGAAGATGGACTCAAAAAAGCAGATCTTGATTGCTGCTGGTGTGGCCGCTGGACGAATGCTGAGAGGCTGTTGAAGCCATCGTGTGGTCTGGACATACGCTGAGAGGCTGTTGAAAGATGCAAATGCTGGAGAATCCTGATGTGACGGATTCAAGAAAGTGTTTCTTGTTGAAACCTATTGCGACGCGACGCAACAACTGATTTCTTCTGCTGAAGCTGTGAGGACGAACATTGGAAGACGGAAAAAAAAGAGAGCGAGTGAGAGAGAAAATTTAAAAAAAAAAAATACCACCTAACGGCGGTGCCACTGTGCGTTGCGAGTTGCCTATTGCAGGAGAACAATCGTTGTGTGTCAGATACTGAGAGAGATTAACGCAGTTAGGGGCGACATATTTGAGGTATTTTGTTGAAGATGTTTTTAATGGATTTTGGCAAAGCTGCGGAGAAGAGTACAACATGGTTGGAGCAACCACAAATTCATGAATGCCGGCTGCCGGAGTTTCAACTCATGGAAGAGTTCGACAAGGTAAATACCGAGTTCATGAGCCAGATCCGTGAGGTACATAACGCAGTGCAGGAGGCACTTAATGTGATGCAAAGGTCGAGTGGTAGCAAAAAATTCATTGGACTTTCTGATCGACAGAAAATTTCCGGACAGAGCTGAGAACCAAGGAGGGGGCAGAGAGTTTGGAAACAGACCGTTCTGAACAGGAAGGATTCGACCAGGAGCAGTTGAAGCTGGTACAGATGGAGGGATTTGGTTGCGGCAAGGAGGTGCAGATGGAATCCAGCCCGGTACTTCTTGAAGAGGTCATTCATGTTCTGAGAATTAGTGAGGACGAGTGGGAGGGGTTTGCCAACGAGGAGCTAGGTCCTGGGTTGACTGCGGAAGAGATCAGTCTGAGAATTCTGCTAGCAGAATACGAATTCTGAGGTAGCGTGGTAAAAGGCGATTCCGTTCAGGATTTTTGTTTCCCAGGAGTATGACAGTTTGAAAAGGTAAACTCTAGTGTGAATTTTAGTTTGATTAAGTGTGACAAATTTCCTGCGAACACTGAGTTGAGAGAGAAGCCTGAGGCTGAGGCTTCTCATGAGCTCTACGAGCAGATTATTCTAGTGCCCAAGGCTCGTGAAAATGTTGCTGTTAGGATATCAGGAGTTCAGGGATCAGGTTTTGCACTGGTTGATCCTATTGTTTGGTTTATTCATGCCGAGAAATATTCCAGCCCACATAAAGTTCACCGAGAATTGCGAGTTCCAGTTGCACAATTCAAAGGTGTTAAACATACAATTTTGGAAGAATTTCCAGCAATGTCGAAAGGGGAAGTTAAGGAAGTGGTTACATCCGAGCTTTTTGTGTGGCAAGTGGAAGAAGTGGAGCCATGTGGGGATTTAACTAATGTAGACGTCCGAACAGTCATACAAAATGCCACTGATTTAAAATCTGTGTTGTTTCCAGAACCAAGGGAAGACCAAGTTGCATTGATCCTTAGGCCACCACCAAAGCCACCACTGGGGGGCTGCCGTTCCAGTGATGAAGAGGTCGAGCTATGTTTTGGCTGACCACTTTGGGGACAAGGTGAATTTTCAAGTGGGGAGTAATGTTAGGAATGTGGGGGGTGGGTGTCAGCTGCTAGGGATAGTTTGTGTGCTGAGCTGGGTTTGTGAGGATATTAAATAGGGGCAGTTTGGTATTTTGCTTTATATAGTGGTTGAGGGTTAGTTATAGCAGGTTGAGTGGCTAGCCTTTTGGCTGGGGTATTAAATAAGGGAGAGCGGAGTTGTAGGTGGGGGGGGGATCCATTTTCGTCAATTACTTGGCAGCAACAGGGCGGACGACCTTGGGAGGTTCGGCCGTGGCTCGCAAAATGTTAGTTTGGTGTAGCTCGATCCGTTCTGGATGTTGTTGGGCCGAATACTTCTGACCCATACTCCGCTCCAGGCCGCAACTTTTGCGGGTCGAGCTCCGCGATGAGCTCGTTGGGGGTTGCACTTTTGACTTGGGTGACCACCTTTCACTGTAGCGATACGGATTTCCTGTACGGTTGGTGGAACAGTGGATCGCCTTCCTTCTTTTGTAGCTCATTTTGGACTAGAGTTTTGTAAGTGATCGAGAACCTTGAAAACTCTCTGTAAATTGTTGCTCCCAAATTTTAGTGAAGTTCTGCCTCTATGTGGACATAGGGATTATTTCTGAACCACATAAATCCTTGTGTTTTTTTTTTCCTTTTACTCTTCTCAGAATCGTTTTTTTCTGTCGTTGCGACTCCGACGTTTCCGCATCAAAGAGATCTATCTTCTGCCTTCTACTTCTCCATCCTGTATTTTCTATGTTCGGTTCTGTGATTCCGTTTCTACCTAAAACAGTTTATAGTTTGTTCTTCTATCTTCTTCCACATTCCTGTTGTGCGCCCATTGTTTTGTAGAGTCTTAACATAAACATAATGACTAATTGACTTATTAAAAGAGTTCAAGGTAGATATAAAAGGACCCTTAAACATATCATTCAAGTTGTTTTTGTTCTAAATGATTTCAATAAAAATATGGTCTTTAATAGAGCTAATTGACGCCGTTTGATTCATGCGGCCGACCCTATT